>PVKH010027174.1:0-13062 GCA_004027955.1 Chaetophractus vellerosus | reverse complement strand
AGGGTCTATTTTGGCTAGACTTGTGTACCTTGCTTTGGCTTCAGTATTCCTTCCTTCTCTACACCTCTTCTCAGTACTTAAACCCACCTTGCTTCTCTTCAGGGATGCACAGTGCTTGGATTGGTCTGTATACCATTTGACCAAATCTCCAGTCATTCCTGCTTTCTATTCTCTGCCCTGTAACTGCACCTCTTAGAACTCTTTGTTCTAATAGATAATTATGTATTGGTTGATACAGTTAAAATACAAGGCCAGGTAATCTGTTTTATGTTTGAAGCAAGATAATGCCCCAGACCAGGTAAGAGATCCATATCTCCAAGGAGCTCTTTGGCACTAAGATGACTAGTTGGATGCCTGATCTTTCAGGAATTTTGTGGAGGAAATACATTAGGTAGGGTAGGTCCCAAATATTTCTTGGATTATCCGCACCTGAAAGTTTGTGAAGCTGCAGCTTCTGCTGCCGCATTGGGCTACCTTCTTCACTCCCATAAGTCACTACTGGATGCACTACTCCCAGATAATGGGCCATGACATTTACTCTTTCATATAGGCTTTGGATCCTAGACAGTGCATTTGTTTTCAAATGAGGATACTTTAAATATCTGAAGCAGTTTCTGTATAGTAGGGGCCTATGAAATACATGATTTCCTAAGTTTTGGAAATTCTGATTATGTAAAGACCCATCCTAAAAAAAATAAGGGCTATTGAACTCATTATATACTAGAAGTTGAAATTTATCCTCTATATTCCAATCCACAAGTCATTAATTGAATGATGTTGACAGTAGTCCTTTAATGGGCCAGAGCCTGGGCATTTTCTCCCCCATTTATACAATGATTGCTTGTCTGGGTATTGCCTGTTGAATCAGGTTGCCTCTTGCATTGGAGTGTTATCAAATACACATTTTTCCTGGATCTATTTGGGTATAAATAGGTCAATCAGTTTAAAGAGGAGAAATGTGTTTCAATTGGATAAGAGAAAGACATAACTAAAAACTGGATCCCACCCACTGAGATAATACACTATGACAAGATGAAGACTTACATATCCCATAGAAGCATGCCCCAGGTGCTCCCTATACCATATATCCCCCCACACAACTGATACCCTACACCAGTAACCCTTGCCTGCAACATGTGCCAAAAGAACATTCCCAACATTGTAGTTTTAACCACAGACCTGCAAATCCCCAGAGTTCATCTACTCCTTCCCCCAACAGTCCTGCCAGTTCCATGGATAGTCCAATTCAACCTTCCCACCCTACTCCGCCTCACAGACCAGCACTGCTGAACCCAATCACATCACTGCACCACACTTACGTCCATCCACTGCCCAACCATACCCTTCCACTTTATCATAGATTTTGCCCATATGGGCATCAGCTCACCACCGTCTACTCCCTTTCTGTCTCCTGTAAATCTACCTTTCAGACTGTAGCTCTGTGAGTCTGCTTAATTTACTTAAGTCATATCAGTGAGGCCATGTAATATTTGTCCTTCAGTGCTTGGCTTACTTCACTCAATATAAGGCTTTCAAGATTCATCCATGTTATCCCGTGTGTTAATACTGCATTCTTTCTTACAGCTGAGTAATATTCCATTGTATGTATACACCACAGTTTGCTTATCCACTCTTCTGTGGATGGACATTTGGGTTGTTTCCAACATTTAGCAACAGATAATGCTGCTATGAACATTGGTGAATAAACAAGAAAATATTAAACTCCCATCCAGGGGAATCCTGCTATATTCTCAATTAGAGGGACAAGAATCCCTCAAGAACATAGGCAGTGCCTAATAAAAGAAAACAGACCAGTATGTCAAGCCCTCAATATTATTGCAAGTAACTATGAACCTTATTCTTCAAAAATTTCAATTTAATGGTTACCATAGGTTCCAAAGGGAGAGAGTGGGAAGAATAGAATGGATGGAGCATAGGGAATTTTTAGGGAATTAGAATTGTTCTGCATGATCTTGCAATAATGGATACAAGCCATTTTAAATTTTTCAAAACGTATAGAAGTGTATGGTGCAAAATGTAAACCATTGATCACAGTTAGTAGCAATGCTTCAATATTTGTACATCAACTGTAACAAATGTACCATCTGTATGTAGAATGTTATTAATAGGGGACTAGAAAGGGAGGAGGGCATTGGATATATGGGAATCCCTTATATTTTCTATGTGACTTTTCTGTAACCTAAAGATTCTTTGAAGATAAAATGAAAAAAAAATAAGATACTGGAGGAACATACAGAAAAAAAGGTCAATGTACATAAAAGACAACAGATCTTACAGAGATGAAAAACACAATGTTTAAATTTTTTAATATTATTTCAGTTTTTTAAAATTTTTTGTATATTATTTGTTATTTTAAAAACTATTACATTTCATTTTCTTATTAATTTTATTTGGTTATTTTGTTGGCTTCATTTTTGGAGAGGTTTTGGGTCACAGAAGGGTCACAACTGTGGCAGGGGAGGATCACTGGTATAGGGTGTCAGTGATGGGGTGATGTATGAGAGAGGTGCAGCTGGGGCATGCTTCTAAGGCATATGAATATGTTCAAGTGTTCATGGAGCATTGTCTCAGTGGGTGGAGATTCACACAACAACTGAAAGAATATTGAATTTCTTCCTGGGGAGTTCTGCTACATTCTCTAGTAGTATGGTAAGGATCCCCCAAGTACAAGGGCAGAGCTTAGTGAAGGGAGTCAGACCTTTATGTCAGGCTCTTGATATTGATGATTGTACTTATGAACCTTTTCTTGTGAAATTGAAACTTAGCCTGGTATTATATATTGCCTAAGAGTTACCTCCTAAAAACCTCCTTGTTGCTCAAATGTGGCCTCTCTAAGCCAAACTTAGCATATAAACATACTACCTTCCCCCTGGTGTGGGACATGACTCTCAGGAATGAGCCTCCCTGGCACTGAGGGATTATTATCAAGTGCCAACTAGCGATGCATCTGGAAAAAGACCTTGACCAAAAGGGGGGATATTAAATATAAATGAGTTTTTATAGCTAAGAAATTTCAAAGTAAGTCAGGAGGTCATACCAGAGGTTATGCTTCTGCATGTCTCAGCAAGATTTCATTGACTGCCACAGTAAACTGTGCCTCAAACAGTGGGGTTCCTGAGGGCTCTAGAGACATCCAGACACTATAAGCAGGACAGACAAGCTCAGGAATTCAGCACCCTTTCAGTGGGCCTTACTTTGGAATTTATGTTCCCCAGTGTAACAGAGTTAGACTCATTTATAGTTTCTCTACAAATGACTCTTCTGTCTCTTTTATTTGAAGCTATAATTAGCACTATTTTTGTTAAATATATGTCCCAGAGACTTAAATCTTTGATCTATTCATGTACCAGTTAAGCCCTGAATCTTAGCAGAGTTGCAATACCTACTCTCCAATTTGCTGGATTCACTCAGAACAACTAAGAAGGTGATGATGATGGACAACAACCATCCCAAGGAACAGAGAGTGTCTGCAACTGTGAGCAAGATAGCCCCATCCACCTCTCCCATGGGATCTAAGCCCCCTCTCAATTAGAAGCAGAGTGGGCATCACCATCCCAAAATCCTCAAGATTGGAGAATGAACAATGGACTAAAGTAGACTTACTATTATTCTACTATAGACTTGTTATTCCAGCAATGGAAGAACTTTTATCACTGATGTGGAGGCATTGGCCACCAGAGGTTCTGAGGGGAGGGAGAGGGAAGAATAGGTGTAATGTGGGGGCATTTTCAGGACACTGGAATTGTCCTGCATGACATTGCAATGACAGATACAGGCCATTAAATATTTTATCATAACCTAAAAAATTGTGTGGAACAGAGTGTAAACTGTGATATAAACTGTAGTCCATGGTTAGTAGCAATGTTTCAATATGTGTTTATCCATTGTAACAAATGTACCACACTAATGAAGGATGTTGTTAATTGGGGAAAGTGTGGGAGGCAGAGGGGGCAGGGCATATGGGAATCCCCTATATTTTTTATGTAACATTTATGCAATCTAAAGCTTCTTTAAAAATTTTTAAATTAAAATAAATAAACTAGATCCCTGATGAAAATAAAACCATCTGATATTTACACAACACTTCCTATGTGCCATGTACTATGTAAGTACTCTGCATTCCACAGCTAATTTAATTCTCACAACAAACTTCTGATTTGTTTATGTTTATGCCCACTTTACAGATGAAGTAACCTAACTGTTATTTAAAGCATTTAAGTAACTGACTCAAGTCCCTATAGAAATTGTTAGAGTCATAATTGGAATCCAGTTCTCTCTGATTCTAAGGCCCTATTTTAAATTATGCAGTTCAATAATCATTACTGGTCTCATAGTCATTACCAATAGGACTAAAAATATTCCTTCATACAAAAACAAACAGATTGTGGGATTTTTCTATAAAGTCAGTCCCTTTTTAGTTTATTTTGATTCATCTACAGAATAAATCACATAAAGATGTCCTACTATATAAGCATGTTTAAATACTAATTATTGTCTATTATGATGATCACTGAAGAACAAATAAATAATTTCAAGAAATTGTGAGAAATGAAATAAAAATTGCCATCTCAATATACTAGTCTTATTATGAAACAAATTAATAAATTATCTAAAACAGCCCTGGTGATGTTACTTGGAATAAATGTGTGTGCCTTAAAATGAAAATATTTCATCTCTGTAATTAAGCACTTGTTTTGCTTAAAACATTCTCCTTCATGTCATGGGAGAAAGGACAATGGTGACCTATCTGTACGGAAAATTATTTCCTATAGTGGCTCATAAATCTTGGCCAAAAAAGGGACAAATCTTTCTGATTACAGATATATTCACATTAGGAAATGGACTCAACTTCAAGCAGTTCAGGTGCATTGGTTAAGATAGGCTATATAATGCTCAATAATAATAACAACCTCAAAATATAAAATTTCAATGAGTCAAGACAACACAGTTATATTGCCTTCTTTCAGATCATCCATGAGGCTCTGTTCATCCTAGTCATCCAGGCCCCCCAGCTGGTGGAGCAACCACTATTTCAAATGTTTCTTTTCCCTGTACCCGATGGAAAAAAGAAAAGTTTATAGGATCTCTCATCAGCATTAAATGTTTTGGCCTAGAAATGATACACATCACTTCCATTCACAAGGGGGCCAGAACAAATGAGCCTGTGCTAGGGTGAAATAGGGGAAGAGTATCGTTACTGACTGATTCAGCAGTTCTTGCTTTGCGTTTCTCTTTTCTGCTTCTTCTTTGTAGAAATGAATCATTTTTTGTGACTTCTTTGTGCTTTACAATGTCAATTTTCTACTTTTACAATCCTGTGATTATTGGGGCACGTTTAGAACTATCTAGTTGTCTTCTGAAGATTTCCTATGATGATTGTGGTGAAACAAGAACTCTGATAGAGTTTAGTTCTCTTCTTTTTTTTTTAAACAATTTAATATTTATTTATATATATATTTTAAGGATACATTGATTACATAAATGTTACACAGAAATTCCAGGAGTACCCATATGCCACCCCCCACACCTCCCACAACCTCCCACATACACATCCCTCATCAGTGTGGCATAACGCCTGTGGTAGATATACACATTTTGGGGCTTTTCCATCAAGCATGGATCACAGTTCAGACTGTAGACCACCCTCTCTCCCACACAGTTCCGCATGATACATGATGATACAAAATGGCCTACATCCTCCATTGCAACATCACCCACAATTCCCAAGTCCCAAAAAAACCCCGCATTACAATTGCCCTTCCCTCTCTCTGCCCCCAAAGTGTCCAGTGACCCTGGTTCCACATAATTTTGCAATTTCTTCCATTGCATATATCACAAGTCTATAGCAGGACACCAACAAGTCCATTCTAGTCCACAGTTCTTCCCCCAATTACAAGGAGCCTGGGATGGTGATGTCCCCTCCACCACCAAGTGAGAGGGGGCTTATATCCCGTGGATACGATGGAAGAGATTATCCTGCCTGCAGCTGCAGGCTCTCTCCATTCCCCAGGATAGCCATCGTCCATCATCAACTCCCAACTAGGTGTCCTGGGTGAGTCCATTGAGTTGTAGCATAGGAATTGCAGGTCCACAGGTCTCTGGACCCAGTTGGCACATGGACAGCCCAGTCTCCGGTCTATGGAAGTACACCTAAAACTCTGGCATCAAATATAGATTAGAATAGAAGAGTCAGATGGACCATGTGCAGTCAAGACATATTTCAGTCTAGTTCTCTTCTTAACAAAGAGCTTGTACAGTTTATCCATGTACTCAGCTCTGAAAAAGAAAATGATCATATTTGGGATTGAAAAATATAACTAAAAATTTGTACTCATTTTTATAGCTAGAACAAACATTTCACTATTAAAAACCAAACTGATATATCATAAGAGGGATATATCATGTTGGCAAGGGACTGAATAAAAAAGAATGCAATATTAATTTGCATTATTTTGCTTTGGTGATTATTAGTTGTGTTGGGGTTGAGCATTGTACTTTGTGTTTGCCATGTCTTCCCTGACTCTGGCAGAAGTTGTTGTTCTGCGCATATCCACTTTAATCCCCTTTGCAATTCTGTGCATGCCAGACTGATTTCCAAAGATTAAAACGTGTTTTTCTTTTGGACACTTCCCTCAAGCTGCCAGAATGCACTTTGCCTGCATGGATGCCAGGAATGCTTCCAAATTAATAAATTAACATCACCCAGGGCAGCCCTCAACCAAAACTGCTGGTATGAGAGTACAAATATACCAGCTTTCTTGTCTTTCAACTAGGATAATTTTGAGGCATGTGTAAATTGCCAAAAGTTACTCAGGGACTCAATTTTAGTTGCCTACTGTGGGAACTGGCTTAATTAAATTCTCCTACCACCTTGTCTCTCCTCTGAATCACCTCCCCACTTCTCTGACGGTCCCTGCACCTCCCAAGTAAACTATATCCACTCCATGCTCAACTCAGAGTCTGCTTCTAGGAGAAACCCAAGTAAGACCAAGTGCCAATTTAGAATAAATATATTTTTAAAGTGTATGCAACTTTGGAATTAAGACAAAGGAAGAAGGAAAGTGGCCAGCATGAGCCCAAAGAAAGTCTCTGTGATTGTGGTGGTTTGAAGCTGTATGTGTCCGTAAGAAAAAACTATGCTCTTTAATTTTATCCATTCATGTGGGTGTGAACCCACTGTAAGTAGACCTTTAAATGAGGTTACTGCAATTAAGTTGTGGCCCAGCCCAATCAGGGTGGGCCTTAATCCTATAACTGCAATTCTTTATAAGCAGAATGAAGTTCGGAGTGAGAGAAAGCCATAGAGTGAGCAACCAGAAGCAGAACATCAGCAGAATCCAGAAGAGAAAAGGAGAGACCAGGAGACAACACCATGTGCCTTGCTATGTGACAAGCTAAGGACCAAGGATCACCAGCAGCCAGATCTTTGGGGTGAAAGTACTGTCTTAGTGATGTTTTGTGTTGGACTTTCTTTGAGCCTGAAAACCATAAGCAAATAAATTACCATATTTAATCTGAAACATTGCATTGGTATTTGCTTGAGAAGCCAAGGAAACTTAAACAGATTTTGGTACCAGGAGTAGGGTGCTGTTATTGCAAATACTAAAACATATGGAAATGGCTTTGGAATTGGGTAATGGGTAGAGGCTGGAAGAATTATGAGATGCTTTGTAGAAAAAAAAGCCTAGATTGCTTTGAAGAAACTGTTGGTAGAAACATGGATACTAAACACACTTCTGATGAGGCCTTAGAAGGAATTGATGAATGTGTTGTTGAAAACTGAAGGAAAGGTGCTCTCTGTTTTAAAGGGGAGAACTTGGCAAAATTGATTTCTGATGGATGGAAGGCAGAACTTGAAAGCAAAGAACTTAGATATTTAGATGAGGATATTTCTAACCTAAATATGGAAGGTGCAGCCTAGTTTCTCCTTGCAGCTTTTGGTGAAATGGAAGAAGAAAAGGATAAGTTGAGAACTGAGCTCCTGAGTACCAGGAAATGGAAAAATAATGGTTTGGAGAAATCTGAATTTCTGGAAAGCAAGTCCCCAGAGACTAATGCTCCATGTGAGTATTTAAGTAAACATGGAACCAGTCAACAATTTTTGTGCAAGTCAGGATTGGAGGGACAGTTATCAAAGGAAGGAACTATGGAAAGTCCTACTGTCTGATGATGGGGAGCCCTGTGAACTACATGCAAAACTGACATGTTTTTTTGCAAAATTTGTGTGAATAGGACAACTGCCATGCTGGACTGAAATGGACAGAGAAAGGACAAATTGAAGGAAGAATGATTTCAAGGGTAGAACCATGGAAGCTGAGGTCTGATTGAAAATATCTACTTGGGCCAAGAGAGCAAGGTCACTCATTTGTATGGAAAGGGTAAGTCAGTGCCAGCACTTGGAGAAGGTGAGCCTTTCATCGCATTGTTGAGGATCATTGATGTCACCTCAATGCTTGAAAATGGTGCCCTGGCATTCACAGAGAGCCTGGCCACCAACCCAATGTTCAGAGAGGGTGGGAACTATGTCCCAGGTATTGCAGAGTCTGGCCACTGCACAAACACTCAGAAGGGGTGGTGTTGCTGCTCCATCAGGCCCAGAGGACAATAAAGCAATCTATACATAACTCTCAGACCTTGAACTCTAATGGAGATTTCCCTGCTTGTTTTTGGAATTGCTTGGGATCTGTGACCCCTGTTTTCATTCCAATTTCTCCTTATTGGAATGGGAATTTTTATCCTATGCCTGTAGCTCCATTGTATATTGAAAGAAGATAACTTGTTTTCTAGATTTCACAAGTCCACAGACAAAGAGGAATTATACCCGAGGACAGACCACACCCATAACTGATTCTGATGAGACTTTGTTCTTAGCATTGTTACTGAAATGACTTAAGGCTTTTTTTTAATGTTGTGATGAAATGAATGTATTTTGCATATAGAAAGAACATGTTTTGGGGGCATCCAGTGGGTTGAGTATGGTGGTTTGAAGCTCTATGTACTCCCAGAAAAACATATTCTTAAACTTAATCCATTCCTGTGGGTATAAACCATTGTAAGTAGGATATTTTAATGAGGTTACTTCAGTTAAATTCTAGCCCAGCCCAATCAGGATGGTCTTACTTCTGTTACTGGAGTCCTTTATAAGTAAAATGAAATTCAAAGTGAAAGAAAGTCACAGAGGAAGCATCCAGAAGCTAAACATCTATGGAACCCAGAAGAAAAGGGAACAACTAGGAGGTGCCACCATGTGCCTTGCCATAAGACAAGCTAAGGACCAAGGATTGCCAGCAACCAGCCCCAGAATGCCACAATCTTTGGGGAGAAGCATCATTTTGGTGATGCCTTGATTTGAACTTTCTTTCAGCCTCAAAACCATAAGAAAATTAATTCCCATTGTTTAAGCTGAACCATTGCATTGGTATTTTCTTGAGCAGACAAGGAAACTAAAAGGTGATAATGGCAGTGGGGGAACTAAGAGGAGCTTATCACTCCTATAACATTCTCCACATGAAAGACTTGCAACCAAATACATTAAAGAAATGCTTTGTACTAGATCTGTCTTTTAGAGAGCCACAAAACACAGTAACACCTGATTTCGTGAAGCTCTGCAAAAAAGAAAATCTTTGTCTCATATTTTAATTGAGAATTTGACAAATATATTTGACCATTGTGACAGTTTGTAGCTTTTATGGACCCCAGAAAATTATGTTCTTAAAATAATCTATTCATGTACATGTAAGCCTATTGTAGGTGGGACTTATTGATTAAATTACTTCAGTTAAGGGTTTTTTATTAGATTACATGGCCTAGGGTGGGTCTTAACCCTCCTGCTGGAGTCCTTCATAAACAGAGGAATAAAAAGCCACAGATACAGAAAGGAGCTGCAGAGACAAAGAGGAACCCAGAAGGTGAAATCAATGCAACACAGAAGCTGAGAGGAAGACACTTTAGGAAGAAGCTGAAAATAGCAAGGCCCAGAGGAGAGGGGGAGAGGAGCAGATGCTTCCATGTGCGTGATTGCCCACAGTTGCAGCTCAGGAGGAAAAGGATCTCTTGATGATGTTTTGATTTTGATACTTTCATAGCCTCAGAACTGTAATCTTATAAGTTAATAAATCACCATTGTAAAAACCAGCCCATCTTTGGTATATTGCTACCAGCAGCACTTACTAAAACAACCACAGAACCCTTCTTTTTCCCAAGGGGTCCTGTAAGTACACCACACTTTTTAAAATTTCTTACATAAACTGAGTTGTAAATGGGAATAAAATGTTTTAGTTTTTAACAATCAGATTCCACAAATTTATTTGAAAAAGTTCAACCTGAATCTGGCTACCAGGCCATAATTTTTCCAATGATGTGAGAGTTTGCTATGCCTAAAACAGATTTCAAGAGCATATTCTCAACCTAGCTAAGAAAACATTTTTTCAAAGACATTGGTGAAATGCATTGTTATCTAAGTGAAGGATGCCAACTTCAAGGGAAACTTACCTACTTATTAAAGGAGACTGTTTACTTAGAAATCTGAGGTGAATCCATTGTTTCAAAATATTAATAACAATGACAAATGTTTATCAAATTTCTACTATGTATTGGACTCTAAATATTTTTATAAATAATTTATATTGTGGATGATTTTTTCATTCAGAATAGCTTTTCCATGGAAGAGAAAAAAATATCATTGAACACAATTCACAGATGCTTTAGTTATTTCTGTTTTGTTGGGTTTTTTTTTTTTTAACATTTAACTAATGAGCTCTGTCAGAGACTGAATCTAGGAGAAAGATTGCATAATATTGTTTCAGGAAAAATGTTTTCTGCTAAAATAAACATGCCTCTTATAAAGAGATAAAAATTAAGATTCATGTTATGAAGTTAATTAAAACAAAACAGTAACTATGGGAATAACAAGCAAGATGGCAGCAGAATAAGGAGCTGCTAGAGTCAGCTCATGCTACACGGCAGTTAGTAATCACCCAGAGCTATCTAAAGCACCTGTTTGGGGGCTCCAGGAGACCTGAAGAGCATCCTGCACCATCTTTGAAAGAATGGAAGGAGACTCCCCATCTACAGAGCAGATTCATAAGTAGACCACTCCACGCCACAGAGGCAAGTGCCCATCCTCCACTGGTGGCACAAGCCACCTCAAGAACTATTCTGTGGCTGGAATTGGAAGCTCCTCTTCCAAAATATGGGGGAGGAGGAGACAGTTGGGCACCGATTTCAACTACTGAGTAGTAAATTCAGTGGGCCAAAGTATAATCCTAAGAACAGCTAAAATTTGAACCTGTCCTCAAGTCGGAAAAAGGTCAGTAGCCACCATTTTAACTCTGCCCCCAGCATGAGGGGAAGCAGGGTGTACTGAAAATCCCAGTGATGGCTGGGATTGGCTTCTTTCCATCCAGATCAGATTGCAGCTCTAGCCTAAGCCCCAGCCCCACCTCTGGCAGGGAAGAAGTTGAGGGCACCTGTGCCAGGCTCTCCAGGAAAATACAGGCCACTAATCCATGGCTGGTGATCATCCTACTCTGGTGGTGCAAGCCACCTCAGGAGATATTCTGTGGCTTCTCAAAAATGGGAGGAAGAGACCGTTGGCCACCAATGTCAGCTACTGATTGGTAAATTTGGCTAGCTAAAGTATAACCCTAATAACAGCTAAATTTGAATCTGTCCAAGTCAGAAAGAGGCTGATAGCCACCATTTTGACTCTGTAAAAATGGTGATTGAAAATCATAGAGATGGTAGGGACTGGCTTTTTTCTACTCAGATAAGACTGTAGCCCTAGCCTAAGCTTCAGCCCCACCTCTGGCAGAGAACAAGATGGCGGGACCTACACCAGCCTCTCCAGGTAACTGCAGGTACATTTGGCTGGCACAGACTGAATAGTCAGAAGTCTACTGGGGCAACTGCAGTCATTTGGACCCACACAGCACAGATTGCTGTCAACCTGCAGCTCCATTACTACCCCAAGCAGGGGAGGAAAGGGCATGAAGCATCATCTGTCTCTCTGGGCAACTACAGTCTAGGTCTGTACAACTTGGATTATTACACATGGCTGTGGCTCTGTCCCTACCCCTGACAAAGTAGAAAGATGGGAGAAGCTTCACCAGTCCCTGGGGCAATGTGGGCAGCTTGAGCCTCCACAGCTTACAACACCAACTAAATCCTCAGCTCCTATTACACAACCTGCAAGGGAGAAAGGGCAAGAAAGCCCTAATCTAAAGAAAGAAACTGCACCCAGAACAAATGTATCTAGTAAGCCAGATGTGAAGACACCAACAAAAAATTACAATCTATACCAAGAAACAGAAAAATATGGCCCAGTTAAAGGAACAAGATAAGCCTCCAGATGACATAAAGAAATTGAGATAACTAATAAACTATGTTCAAACATATCTCCTTAACAAAATCAATGATATGGCTAAAAAGATTAAAGGTATTTAGAAGACATTAGATGAGCACAAAGAAGAATTTGAAAGCTTACATAGAAAAATAGCAGATCTTACAGGAATGAAAGGTCAAACAAATGAAATTAAAAATACAATGGAATCATATAACAGCAGATTTGAGGAGGCAGAAGAATGGATTGGTGAGCTTGAAGACATGGCCTCCAAAAGGAAGCATGCAAAAGAACAGATGAATCAAAAAATGGAAAAAATTGAACAAGGTCTCAGGGAGCTAAACAACAGCAAGTAACATGCAAACATAAGTGTCATGGGTGTACCAGAAGAAGAGAAGGGAAAGGGAACAGAAAGAATATTTGAAGAAATAATGGTAGAAAATTTCCCAACCTTATTGAAGGAAATAGATATCCATGTCCAAGAAGCATGATGTACTCCCATCTGAATAAATCCAAATAGACCAATTCCAAGACAAATACTTTGTCTTGCCAAAGACAAAGAGAGAATTCTGAGAGAAGCAAGAGAAAAGCAATGCATAACTTATAAGGGATTCCCAATAAGATTAAGTGCCAATTACACATAGAAACCATGGAGGCAAGAAGAGAGTGGTATAATATATTTAAGCTACTCCAAGAGAAAA
>PVKH010027173.1:0-13065 GCA_004027955.1 Chaetophractus vellerosus | reverse complement strand
AACAAAGGAACCTGGAAGCCTGAACCCTGGAGACGTCGGCAGCCATCTTGCTCCAGGACATGGACTTTGGTATGGGAAGAAATTTATGCTTTGTGGCCTGGTAACTGTAAGCTTCTACCCCAAATAAATACCCTTTATAAAGACCGACCAATCTTTGGTATATTTCAAAAGGCACTCCTGTGGCTGACCAAAACAGATATTAAGAAGACACTGGGTGAGCATAAAGAACAATGTGAAAGCCTGCAAAGAAAAATAACAGACCTTAAGGGAATGAAAGACACGATGGATAAGATTTAAAATACACTAGAGGCACATAAGAGCAATCTGAATTGCTCGAAGACAGAATTAGTGAATCCAAAGACAGAACATTGGAACTGGAAAAGACAGAAGAACAGAAAGAAAAGAGAATTGCAAAAATGGAACAGGGTCTCCGGGAATTGATGACAATGTGAAACACACAAACATATGCATTATGTTTATGTTTAGCAGTGTCCCAAAAGGAAAAGAGAATGGAAATGGGGCACAAGGAATATTTGAGGAAATAATGACTGAAAACTTCCCAACCCTTATGAAAGACATAAATATCAATATCCGAGACAATAAATATCCAAGAAGGACAATGCATCCCAAACAGAATAAATCCAAATAGACCTACCCCAAAACACATTCTATTGAAAATGACAAATATCAGAGGTAAAGAGAAGATTTGGAAAGCAGCATGAAAAAAGGAAAGCATCACATACATGGGAACCTCAATAAGATTAAGTGCTGACCTCTCATCAGAAACTATGTAGGAGAGAAGAGAGTGGTATGATGTATTTAAGGTACTGAAAGAAAGAAAGAAAGAAAATGGCCAGCCAAGAATTCTGTATCCAGCAAAACTGTCCTTTAAAAATGAGGGTGAGTTCAAAGTCTTCACAGAAAAACAAAATAATATGATAAAAGAACTAGACCTAACAGACCTCTATAGAGTATTGAACCCCCAAACAGCAGGACATACGTTCTTTTCAAATGCTCATCCATCCTTCTCCAAGATAGACCATATCTTGGGTCACAAGACAAGTCTCAATAAATTTTAAAAGATTGAAATTATACAAAACACTTTCTCTGGTCATAATGGAAAAAACCTGAAAAGCAGTAGTATATGGAAAAAGGGGAAATTCATAAATATATGAAGATGAAACAATACACTCTTAAATAATCAGTGGGTCAAAGAAGAAATTGCAAGAGAATTTAAAAAATATCTTGAGACGAATAAAAATGAGAAGACAACATATTAAAACCTATGGGACACTGCAAATGCGGTACTGAGAGTGAAATTTATAGCCCTCAATGCTTACATTTAAAAAGTAGAAAGTATTTTTTATGTAACATCTATGTAATCTAAGTATCTTTTTAAAAAATTTTTAAATATATTTTTTAAAGTAGGAGCTAAAATTGAAGATCTAACTGCACACTTGGAGGAACTAGAAAAAGAAGAGCAAACTAATCCCAAAAAAGCCAAAAGAAAGAAATAGTAAAGATCAGAGCAGAAATATATGAAATCAAGAACAAAGAAAACAATAGAATCAACAAAACCAAAAAGTAATTCTTTGAGAAGATCAACAAAATCAACAAACCCTTAGCTAGACTAGCAAAGGAAAAAAAGAGAGAAGGCGCAAATAAATAAAATCAGAAATGAGAGGGGGGGCCATTACTACTGACACCACAGAAATAAGGGAGATCATAAGAGGGTACTATGAACTTGTTCGCCAAAAAAGTAGACAATGTAGATGAGATGGACAAATTCCTAGAAACACTTGACCTACCTACACTGACCATAGAAGAAAGAGAAGACCTGAACAAACCAGTAAAAAGTGAAGAGATTGAAACAGTCCTCAAAAGCCTCCCAAAGATGAAAAGCCCTGGACCAAATGGCTTCAGAGGTGAATCCTACCAATCATTCAAAGACAATCTAATACCATTCTTGCTCAAGCTCTTCCAAAAAATTGAACAGGAAAGAATGCTACCAAATTCATTCAATGAAGCTAACATGACCTTAATACCAAAACCAGATAAAGCTACTATGAAAAAAAGAAGTTACAGACCAATATTTCTAATGAATATAGATGCAAAAATCCTCAACAAAATACTTGCAAATAAAATCTAAAAGCACATTAAAAGAATTATATACCATGATCAAGTGGGTTTTATCCCAAGTATACAAGGGTGGTTCAACACAAGAAAATCAATTAGTGTAATAAACCACATCGATAAATTGAAGAAAAAAAATCACATGATCCTCTCGATTGATGCCAAAAAGGCATTTAACAAAATACAGCACCCTTTTCTTGGTTAAAAAAAATAAAAGATAGGAATAGGGGGAAGCTTTCTCAAGATAGTAAAGTGCATATATGAAAAACCTACAGTTAGCATTGTTCTCAACAGTGAAAGATGAAAGCTTTCATGCTGAGGTCAGGAACAAGACGAGGATGCCTATTGTGTCAACACTGTTATTCAATATTGTTCTAGAAGTTTGAGCTAGAGCTATTAGGCTAGATAAAGAAATTAAAGGGAAGCGGATGTGGCTGAAGCAGTTGAGCCCCTGCTTTCCACATTTGAGGTCCCAGGTTCAGTTCCCAGTGCCTCCTGATAAAACAAAATAACAAGCAAAAAACAAAATGAAAAAACAACTCAAAAGAAGCTGATGTGGTCAGTGGTTGAGTGCCAGCTTCCCACATACGAGGTGCCAGATTCAATCCCTGGCTCCCAGTACCTCAAAAAATAAAATAAAATAATAAAGTAAAATTAAAAAATAAAAAATATTAAAATCACCAAAATAGGAAAGAAAGAAGTAAAACTTTCACTATTAGCTGATGATATGATCCTATCTCTAGAAAATCCTGAAAAATCCACAACAAAACTACTAGAACAAATAGACAAGTTCAGCAAAGTGTCAGGATACAAGATTAATATGCAAAAATCAACATTGTTTCTCTACACTACTGGTGTGTAATCTGAGGAGGAAATCAGAAAAAATTCCGCTTTTAACAGTGACAAAAAAAACCCACAAATATTTAGGAATGAACTTAACCAAGGATAAAGGACCTTTATTCAGAAAACTACAAAACATTGCTTATAAGAAATGAAGCAGACATAAATAAATAAAAGGACATTATGTGTTCATGGGTTGGAAAACTAAATATCATTAAGATGTCAATTCTACAGAAACTGATTTACAGATTCAACACAATCCCAATAAAAATCCCAACAGCCTTTTTTTCCAGAAATGGAAAATCCAATTATCAAATTTATTTAGAAGGGTAAAGGGACCCAAATAGTCAAAAATGTCTTTAAAAAAAGAAGAACAAAGTTGGAGGACTCTCAGTTCCTGACTTTAAATCATTTTACTTAGCTACAGTGGAACAAACAGCATGGTACTTTCATAAAGAAAGACAGATTGACCAATGGAACTGAATCATGAACTCAGAAATAGACCCTCACATCTACAGTCAAGTGATTTTTGACAAGGCTGTCAAGCTGTCCCAGCTGGGCCAGAAAATCTATTCAACAAATGGTGCTGGGAGAACTGTATAACCATATCCAAAAGAAATCCATATCCATATCTCATACCTTATACAAAAATTAACTCAAAATGGATCAATGGCCTAAATATAAAAGTGACAACCATAAAACTGGAAAACATCTTCAAGAGTTTGTGGTAGGTGGTAGTTTCTTAAACCTTGCACGCAAAGCACGAGCAACAAAAGAAAAAATAGATAAATGGGACCTCCTCAAAATTAAACACTTTTGACCTCAAAGGACTTTGTCAAAAGGGTGAAAAGACAGCTGACTCAATGAAAGAAAATATTTGGCAATCACATATCCGATAGTTTAATATCCATGATATATAAAGAGATAAAAACTCAACAATAAAAAGACAACTACCCAATTAGAAAATGGACAAAGGATTTGAAAAGACAATTTTCCAAAGAAGGTATACAAATGGCAAAGAAACACATGAAAAAAATGTTTAAAATCACTAGCAATTAGGGAAATGCAAATCAAAACTACAATAAGAGAACATTTCACACCTATTAGAATGGCCATTATTAACAAGTTGAAAACTGTAAATGTTGGAGAGGATGTGGAGAGATAGGAACGCTTATTCACTGTTGGTGGGAATGTAGAATGGTACAGCCACTGTGGAAAACTGTTTGGCAGTTCTTAAGGAATTTAAACATAGACATGCCATGTGACCCAGCAATACCATTTCTAGGTATATACCCAGAAGAACTGAGAGCAGTGACACAAACAGCCTTCTGCCTACCTATGTTCATAGCGACATTATTCACAATTGCCAAAAGTTGGAAACTACCCAGGTGTCCATCAACTGATGAATGAATAAATAAATTGTGTTGTATACACACAATGGAATATTATTTAGCGGTAAGAATAAATGATGTCATGAAGCATATGAAAGCATGGATGAACCTGGAGTACATTATGTTGAGTGAAGCAAGCCAGACACAAAAGGACAAATACTGTATGGTTGCACTATTATGAACTATATTATGTAAACTCATGTAAACTCTATATTAATAATTAGAATATAGATCACTAGAAAATAGAATGAGGGTAGAGAATGGAAAGCTAAGGGTTAATCTGCACAGAATTGGTTAAAAAGGGAGAACCAGCTGTAGCTCAATTGGTAGGGCTCCAGTTTACCACATGGGAGGCCCCGAGTTTGGTTCCTAGGGCCTCCTCGAGCAGGCAGACTGCCTCGAGAAGGCAAGCAGCCATGGGCAGGGCGAGCGGCCGTGGGCAGGGCAAGCCCCCGCGAGCAGGGCAAGCCCCTGCGAGCAAGGGCAAGCCGCCGCAAGCAGGCAGGCCGCCGCGTGGTGAGCTGACTCGGCAGGTCGCTGCAGCGGGGGAAGACAAGCAGACACAGAAGAATGCAAAAATGAACACAGCAAGAACAAGCAGAAAGGGGGATTTATAATAAATAAATAAATCTTTTAAAAAAAGAATTGGTTAAAAGGTTGTAAATCTTTGGAAATGAATGGAAATGGTGAGAGCACATCATGGTGTTTATGACTAGCAGAGTTATTATATGGATATGACAGTGGTTGAAAGGGAAAGTCTAAGAACATGTGTATTACTAGAAGGAAAGTTTTAAAATGTAATATGGGACATAGTGAAACCTCATGTAAAATATGAATATGGGTGATATTGCATATATAGGGCTGTTTCACAAAATATAAATACAAATATACTAGAGAGAAGGAAACAAAATAGCAGCTATGTATGGAAAGAGAAGCATAGAGAGTTTGAGAGGTGATGAGTTTTGTTTGTTTGGGTTTTATTATTACTGGAATGATGAAAATGCTGTAGAAATGATTGAAGTGATGAATGCATAACTATGTGATTATACTGAATACCATTGATTAGACAACTTTGGATGGATTTATGTTTTTTTCATATGTATCAAAACTTATTTGTTAAATTTTAAAAATCACAAAGCCAGAATACTTGCTGAAATGCTAAAATAAATAGATAAATGTTACAAAATTAGGCAACTATCTAGCTCTCAGAAGACCAAATATCACTTTACAAAATGCTTTGTCTATAGCAATTAAAAATAGAGAAATTGAGGGCCCAGCTAGATAGCTCAGTGGATAAGAGCGCGCTGGTGTACCACATGGGAGGCCCCGGGTTTGGTTCCCAGGGACCTCTCCAAGCGGGCAGACGGTCTTGAGAAAGGCAAGCCGCTGTGGGCAAGGCAAAAAAAAGCTGCAACGGGCAGGGCGGAGCCCCCACGGCATGGCAAAGTCACCCGTGAAAAACGGAGCTGCCGCCTGCAAAGCGGAAGCCCGGCAGCCCGCAAAAACATGGAGGACTGCTGCCCGCAAAACATGGAGCAGAGCCGCCCGTGAAAATGGAATGGAGCCACCCACGAACGGTGGAAGCCGCCTCCACGGAGGGCTGACTTGGCGCGTCGTCGCAAAGACAGGGGGAGACAAGAAGCAGACGTAGAAAAAAACAGAAGAATGGACACACAGCAAGAGCAAGCAGAAGGGGGGGGGATATGTAATAAATAAATAAATCTTTTTAAGAAAAGAGAGAAATTGGGGAGCAGATGTAGCTCAGTGGCTGAGCACATGCTTTTTATGTATGAGGTCCTAAGTTCATTCCCCAGTACCTCCCTAAAAAGATAGAGAGAAATCATATTGCCACATTAAATTATGGTGACAACCCCCCTCCCCCAAAAAATGTATGGGATGCAGTGAAGGCAGTGCTGACAGGAAAATTTATATCCCTAAATACTTACATTAAAAAAGAAGAGAGGGGAAGCGGATGTGGCTCAAGCGACTGGGTTCCCATCTACCATATAGGAGGTCCAGGATTCAATTCCTGGGGCTTCCTGGTGAGAAGCAAGCTGACCCACACAGAGTGCTGACCTGTGCGGAGAGCTGGCGCAGCGAGATAATGCAACAAAAAGAGACACAGAAGAAAGACAATAAGAGATGCAGCAGACCAGGGAGCTGAGGTGGCGCAAGAGATTGAGCACCTCTCTCCACTCCAGAAGGTCCCAGGATCAGTTCCTGGTATCGCCTAAAGAGAAGACAAGCAGACACAGAAACACACAGAGAGCAGACAGTGAGTGCAAAACATTGGGGCGGGGGGAGACAAATAAATAAATCTTAAAAAAAAAAGACAAAGAAGAGAAGAAAGGACCCAGGATGGCAACAGAGTAGGGAGTTCCAACAATCAGCTAGCTCGTTCCACAGGGCAGAAGAACACCATACACCACCCAGGCAAGAGCAGAAGAAGAGTGACAATTCGCAGTGAAGATTCCTGAGTAGATCCCTCCATATTGCAGAGGCTGGTGTCCATACCCTCCTGGCAAAGTGGGCCACCTTGCGACCCACTTCCTGGAAGCAGACACTCCCTTTCCCAAAAGCAGGGGAGGGGAAGTGGCCTGGAACCAACTCCAGCTATTGATTAGGAAATTTGGCTAGTTGATTCCATTTCGGAGCACAGCTGAGGTTTAAACATGCCCAAGCCACAAAGAAGTCAGAAGCCTTTGTTCTACTTCCACCCCCAGCAGGAGTAGAAACAGGGGTGATTGAAAAATACATGAGACTCCTGGAATGGTAGAGACTGGATTCAGCATGCCCAGGATGGAGAACCACTGCTTGGGCCTCCACTCCCAGCAGGAGTGGAAATTGGGTGCAGTTTGATCACTTTCTTCGGGTGAAGCAGGTAGATTCACCCCATCCACCTTAAAGGGCTGAGGAACTCCCAGCCCCAGTGCACCCCAGGAAGGAGAAGAAGTGCCTGTAGTCTGAATACTCTATCTAGGGACAGCCTGGGCAGAGTCACCTGCCCACCTCGGGGAGGCCCAGCACAAGTTGTGGCAGTTGATAAGAGAACTCAGATCCCAGGGGCTGGACACTGTGTGACTGTTTCATTCTGGCTAGTCTAGCAGCTTAAGTCTCAACCAAGCCCCCATCAGGGGCTAATTCAGCTGAGAATTAAAGGCACAGCAACACCTTAGGGGATCAGGGAACAACTGGATAAAGAGTGTTATCTGCTGAGTATGTAAGGAAAGCAAATATTTGGAGAAATGTCAAAGAGAAGGTTGGTGGCCTTTAGGGTCTCCTCTCTAGAGCACATTGGTCTCGATCTACATACACCCCCTTCATAGGTCTCTGGGCCTGTTTTGACTTGGAAATCTGATCTGGGAAGGTTTTCTCCAGGGAAACGCTCCTACCAAAATTAGCCCTCCAGGTAATAGCAGCTAGAGAAAACAAAAGGAGTATTAAAAATATACAGAGGGGGCTGGCTGTAGCCCAGTGGATAGGGTGCCAGTTCACCACATGGGAGGCCCCGGGTTCAGTTCCCGGGGGCCTCTCCGAACAGGCAGACTGCCTTGAAAGGGCAAGCCGCCATGGGCGGGGCAGAGACACCGTGGGTGGGGCAAAACCGTCACAGGCAGGGCAAGTCGCCCACGAACAGAGTAGAGCCACCCACGAGCAGAGCAGAGCTGCCCGCAAGCGGGGTAAGCTGCCTGCGCGGTGAGCTGACTCGGCGCATCGCCGCAAAGCGGGGGAGACAAAGCAGACACAGAAGAATGCAAAAATGAACACAGCAAGAACAAGCAGAAAGGGGGGGATACATAACAAAAAATATATATACAGAAGCAAATTAAAACAGGGGAGTGGATGTGGCTCAAGAAGTTGAATGCCCACCTCCCATATGGGAGGTCCCAGGATCTGTTCCCAGTGCGTCCTAAAGAAAATAACAAGCAGACAACAATCAAAAACAACAAGCAGACAATGAGTAAACAACAAGCAGATAACGAGCAAAAACAAAAAACAAGCAGGGAGTGGATGTGGTTCAAGCAGTTGAGTACCCACCTCCCAAATGGGAGGTGCCAGGTTTGGTTCCCAGTGTGCCTCCTAAAGAAAACAAACAGGGGACGGCCGTATAGCCCAGTGGATAGGGCGCCGGTATACCACATGGGAGGCCCTGGGTTCGGTTCCCGGGGACCTCTCCTAGCGGGCAGACCACCTTGAGAAGGGCAAGCCGCCATGGGCGGGCAGAGCCGCCGTGGGCAGGGCAAAAAGCTGCCACGGACAGGGCAAAGCCGCCACAGGCAGGGCAGGTCGCCCACAAACGGAGCGCAGCCAGCCACCCGCGAACTGAAGCAGAGCCAGCTGTGAATGGAAGCAGAAACCGCCCACAAGTGGGGCAAAGCCGCCTGCGCGGTGACTGGTCTCGGCGCGTCGCCGCAGCGGGGGGGAGACAAAGCAGACATAAAAGAACACAGGAATGGACACACAGCAAGAGCAAGCAGAAAAAAGGGGGGGCGGGATATGTAATAAATAAAAAAAATAGATCTTTGAAAAAAAGAAAACAGACAATGAGCAAAAACAATAAGCAAACATTGAGCAAAAACAAACAAACAAACAAAAACAAGCAAAAATGAGCAGACAACGAGTAAACAACAAGCAAACAGATGAGGGATCCAACTCAGGGGAGCCAATGTGGCTCAGTGGTTGAGCACCAGCCTCTTGCCTACAAGGTCCTGGGTTCAATCCCTGTCCCAGTACCTCAGAAAAAAAGAAAAGAAAAGAAAAGAAAAAACACGAAACAGTTTAACATTCCCAGAGGAGGAACAGGGCTGAAAGGAAGCTTGCTCCTGGGGATGAAATAAGTACACAAACAGTGGAATCTAAAAGATTGTATGATATAGTCAAGGTAAAAACCAGATGAATAAAAGCTGAAAAAAAATGATTTGTTAAGCACAAACTATAATAAAGATTCAAAATAAGTTGAACCAAGTGTCAAAGTGAAGCGTTAGCAAATAAGAAAGCCGTAGGCTAAAGAGAGAAACAGCACAGAATAAACACATCAAAGAATCAGATGTTGAGACACTAGCAAAAAATTGCAAGCCATACTAAGAAACAGGAAGATATGACCCAATCAAAGAACAAGTTAAACTTCCAGATGAAACACAGTATTTGAGACATTTAAGATAGTGGGTTGGCGTGGTGAGCTGACATAACAGGACAATGCAATAAGGTGACACAATGGGGAGACACAAGGAAACGCAATGAGATACAACAAGCAGGGAGTGGATATGGCTAAGTGATTGGGTGCCTCCCTCCCACATGGGAGGTCCCGGTTCAGTTCCCAGTGCCTCCTAAAAAGATGAGCAGACAGGAAATGCAAACAATGAGGTGGGGGGGAGAAATAAATAAGTCTTTGAAAAATATACATTAGTGGGAGAGTGAGCATGGTGGTGGGGGGGGGGGAGTGCCCAGAAACCATGGGCTCACACCACAGGAGCAGCAAGCCGGAAGCTCCCAGAGGTCCCCTGTGAGCACAACCTGCAGCACCTGATGGCGGGGTGCCTCCTCAGGCACTTTCTTCCATCAACATGGTCGCAGAGACATCGGATTCTGAAGGAGATCTGAAAACTTCAGAAAAGCACGGATCTATTGTTAAAGAAGTGGACTTTTAGCCTCCTAGTAAGAGAAATATGCACTAAATTCTCTCATGGAATGGACTTCAGTTGGCAAGTCCAGGCCTTGCTGGCCATACAAGAGGCAGCAGAAACATTTGTAGTTCATCTTTTTGAGGACACCTACCTTCTGTCTTTACATGCTGGTCGTATCACTCTTTTCCCAAAGGATGTGCAACTGGCCAGGTGGTTCCAAGGCATTCAAGAGGGAGTTGGCTGAGCTCCTGCAGCTGGTGTTTCTGTAAACCTTTTCTGCTTACCTAGAGAACAAGTGTATTTTGGAGAAAAAACACCTTCTACATCCCTTTGCTTTTTTTTTTTTTTTAAAGAAGGAGAAGATTGAAGATTGCATGGCTTTGCTCTGCAACAGAAGTAATAGATGAAACAATCAACACGATTCCAAAGACTTCATAATTATTTTCAGATAAAGAGACTCCGAGGTTGACTTCAGGTTGTAAATTATTTGTACGACTGTTTTAATGATTTTGAAGACATCACAGTTACTGGTTAATGGAGAAAAGGACATTTACTTGTTTTACACCTTTCTATACTGCTTACAATTTTTACTATATATATATTTAATTTTATTTAAAACTTAGAGCAAGGAATTAAAAGATGATTACTTCAGTCAGTTGCATGGAAAGGTCTGGCATGTGTAGCATGCTATTCTCCATCCACCAGATTAATCTCATCTTTAGTGGTGACATCAGGTTATAGAGCAGATGTGCCTATCAACAAATTTATAGACTTTCAAAACCTTAATTGGGATTGAAATAGAAAATATGTAAGGTTCAATATTCTAGTTCCTTCTAGTAAATTCCTAACTAACCTGTAGAATTTAACATTTTATTCTTAGTTGTAAATCAAGATGTGTAATAATTTATACTTTGGAATTTTTAAAATAATTTTGTGGAGAGATAATAGAAATTATTCTTTAATGAAAAAAAACCCTTAAAACCAAGGTTATTAGAGCATATAGAGATTATACATTTTTTGTGTGTAATATTAAGTTCTATATTTGTATATTACATGTTTGCAAATTTAAATAAGAGAATTTAGGGGTGTTTGTGTCTCCAATGGAGTAAATATGAGCAGATAAAAATTTTGCCTTATTGCAACTGGAAGTAGTTTAAAAGATTTCCAGAGAAATAAGAAGTGCCTCCCAAAGATTTTAGATTGTATGCATAGTAAAAAATGATTAGTGATGAGGGGCTACTATTAAAAATGTGCCAGTCAACTGAATTCAGAGACAGACTGAAGGGCAGGACCAAGTTCTCTTGTTGCATAAATAAATTTTAATGCTTTAGAGAAACCTATAAATATTCCACATTAACATATTTATGCAAATGCTGAAATAAAGCATATCTATCTGTGGAATATTTTTAAAAAATACATTAGAGGGATATAACAGAAGACTTGAAATGGCCAGGGAAAGAATAAGTGAATTAGAAGACATAGTGTCTGAACTTGAAATGACAGGAGAACAGAGAGAGAAAAGAACAAAAAGAATTTGAACAGGCATTCAGGGAATTGAATGACAATGCAAAATGCACAAATATACACATTATGGGTGTCCCAGAAGGAGAAGAGAACAGAAAAGGGGCTGAAAGAATATTTGAGGAAATAATGGCTGAAAATTTCCCAACCTATATCCAAGAAGTCCAGTGAACCCCAAATGGAATAAATCTGAATAGACATATTCTGAGACACCATCTGTCCAGAATCTCAAATGCCAGAGATAGAATTCTGAAAGCAGCAAAAGAAAAGCAAATCATCACATACAAGGCACATTCAATAAGATGAAGTGCCAATTTCTCATCAGAAACCATGGATGCGAGAAGGCAGTGACGATATATTAAAGGTACTGAAAGAGAAAAACTGCCAGCCAAGAATTCTTTATCTGGCAAATCTGTCCTTCAAAAATGAGGGTGAGTTTAAAGGCTTACAGATAAACAAAAAATGAGAGTATGTCACCAAGAGACCAGATTTGCAAGAGATACTAAAAAGGAGTGCTTCAGCCTAAAAGGAAAAGACAAGAGAAAGAGACTTGGAGAAGCTGTGGTTCAAGTGATTGCGCTCCTGCCTACCACAAGGGTGGTCACAGATTCAGTTCCTGGTGCCTCCTGGAGAAGACGAGCCAGACAGCGAGCTGGTGCAACAAGATGATTCAACAAGGAGACACAAAGAGGAAGACAATGAGAGACACAACAAAGCAGGGAGCTGAGATGGCTTAAGTGATTGAATAACTCTGTCCCACATGGGAGGTCTCAGGTTTGGTTCCCAGTGCCTCCTAAAGTGAAGATGAGCAGACACAGAGAGCACACAGCAATGGACGCAGAGAGCAGAGAGCAAGTACAAAACAAAGAGAGGAGGGTAAATAAATAAATAAATCTTTTTTTAAAAAGACAGATAATAGTCAGATATGACAAATGAAAGCCAAAGTATATAATGGATGAAGTAACTAATGCCTTTACAGTAATAACACTAAAATTTAATGGATTAAATCAAAAGACACTGACTGTCAGAATGGGTAAAAAAAAAAAATCAGCTTGTGGAGCAGGTGTAGCTCAGTGGTTGAGTGCCTGCTTTGCATGTACAAAGTCCCAGATTCAATGTCCAATACCTCCTTTTAAAAAATCAGCCATCTATATGCTGTCTATAAGAGACTCAATAAGACACAAAGACACAAATAGGCTGAAAGTGAACGGTTGGAAAAAGATATTCCATGCAAATAGTAATTTAAAAAAAGATCTAGAATAGCTACATAAATATTAGACAAAACAGACTTTAATGCAAAACTCCTACAAGAGATAAAGAAGGACATTATATATTCACCAAAAAGAAATAACAATAATAGGGGCCAGCCATATAGCCCAGTGGATAGGGCGCCGGTATACCACATGGGAGGCCCCAGGTTCGGTTCCCGGGGATCTCTCCTAGCGGGCAGACCGCCTTGAGAAGGGCAAGCCTCCATGGGCGGGCAAAGCCACCACGGGCAGGGCAGGTCGCCCGCGAACGGAGCACAGCCAGCCACCTGTGAACTGAAGCGGAGC
>PVKH010027171.1:0-13062 GCA_004027955.1 Chaetophractus vellerosus | reverse complement strand
TGGGAGATTGTCCAGATAATGAATCAGTTCTGAATAAATTCACAGAAAATTTATTAATTGTTGAAAAACAAAAGACTTCTTTGCTCTTTTGACTTATGTTGTGCTTATAATCTAACTTTACGAAGTTAAACTGAGGAAGAGACATGTAGGCTAGACAATATAATGACACTTTAGCAAACTGCCTTCTATAAATATAGACTTGGGGCAACATAATGAGGCAAATAACTTTTCCAGTCCAGTGTCAGAATTTGGGTAGAATAATAATATCAAAATATCAGCTATTGTAGAGAGTGGTTGGAAAGGTAATCAGCCACCAAACTAGCAGAGTGTACTGCAGGCCATTAAAATCACTTTAGAATTTATTAAGACTTGTTTTGTGACCTAACATATAGTCTCTCCTGGAGTAGGAGCCATTGTACACTAGCAAGGAATGTGTATTCTCCTGTTGTTGGGTGACGAGTTCTATATAGGTTTGTTAGGCCTAGTTTGTTTAGAGTATCATTCAAGTCTTGTATTTCCCCATTGATCTTCTGTCTAGATGTTACTACTTGCATGGCATATTTTTTTCCATCCTTTCACTTTCAACCTATTTGTGACTTTGAATTTAAAGTGAGGCTTGTAAACAGGGTATGGTTGGGTCATGCTGTTTTATACATTCTGTGAATCTCTGACTTTTGACTGGATAGTTTAACCCATTCATATTTAAAGTAACTACTAATAATGCAGGAATTTATTTTGCCATTTTGCTATTTTGTCTTTGTAAGTCTTGTGCTTTTTTTGACCCTCAATTCTTTCATTAATGTATGCTTACATACTTAATTGATTTTTGTATTGTATCATTTTGAGTCCTTTCTCATTTCCTTATAAATATATTTTTCATATATTTTCTTTGAGGTTCATGTGGTGCTAAAATTTAATATTACAAATCTATATCGATCAAGTTTCATTTGATACCAATTTAACTTCAATAGTATACACAAACGACATTTCTATGCTCCACAATCTCCCCAAATTTTTGTTGTACAAATTATTTCTTTATATATTGTATGTCCTGTCCAAAACCATAGATTTATCATTACTTTTTATGCCTTTGCATTTTAAAACCTGAAAGAAGTTCAAAGTGAAGTTACATACCAAAAAATAAAATATAACAGTTCTGGCATTTATGTTTCCCCATATGGTTACCTTTACTGGAGGCCTTTTATATGTTACTTTTACTGGAGGTCTTTTATTTCTTTATCCTTCTTTGAACCACTCACTGTCTAGTGACCCTTCTTTTCAGCATAAAGAACTCCCTATAATATTTCTGGTAGAGAAGACCTAGTTATATCCAGCAATGAAATCCCTCAGCTTTTGATTATCTGGGAATGTCTTAATTGTTCCTTGTTTTTTAAAGAAATTCTCACCAGATATAAATTTCTTGGTTAGCAATAAACCATGTCAAGTGAGATTTATCTCAAGTATGCAAGCATTCAACATAAGAAGATCAATTAATTTTATACAACATACTAACAAAATGATGAGGGAGAAAACATGATCATCTCAACTGATACAGAAAAGGCAATTGAAAAATTCCAGAATCCCTTCTTGATAAAAAGCAATTAGAAAACTAGGAATAGAAGGAAACAACCTCAAAATTGTAAGGAATATATGAGAAACCCACTGTTAACCTCACACTAAATGGTGAAAGACTGAAAGTTTTACCTCTAAGATCAGGAGCAAGACAAGGATGCCCACTGTCGCCACTGTTATTCAACATTGTACTGGGAGGATTAGCCAGAGAAATTAGGTAAGGAAAAGAAATCATAGGCCCCCAGATTAGAAAGGAAGAACTAAAAATTTCTCTATTTGCAGATGACATGATATTATAAAGGGAAAATCCTGAAAAATACACAATAAAGCTCCTAGAACTAATAAATGCATTTATCAAAGTAGCAGGGCACAAGAACAATGCCCCCAAATCAGTAGTGTTTCTATACATAAGCAATGTACAATTGGAACAAGACATCAAAAAAAATCCATCACAATAGCAACTAATTTTACCTACAGAAAATCCTGAAAAATACAAAAAAAGGCTACTAGAACTAAGAAATGAATTCAGCAAAGTGGTGGCAGACAAGATCAATTTGCAAAAATCATTAGTGTTTCCATACACTAGTGATGTTCAGAAGAGTAAATCAAGAAAAAATTTCCATTTTCAATAGCAACTGGAGAGTCAAATATCTATGAATAAATCTAACCTAGGATGTAAAAGACTTGTACACAGAAAACTAGAAAATGTTGTTGAAAGAAATCACAAGAAAGACTTAAATAAATGGAAGGACATTCCATGTTCACGGATTGGAAGACTAAAGATTGTTAAGGTGTCAGTTCTACTTAGAGTGATTTACAGATTCAACACTCCCTCCCCAATCAAAATACCAACAGTTTTTTTTTCAGAAATGGAAAAGTCAATCATCAAATTCATATGGGAAAGTAAGGGGCCATGAGTAGCCAAAGCCATCTTGAAAAAGAAGAAAGAAGTTGGAGGATTCACACTTCTCAATCTTAAAACTCATTACAAAGCTACAATAATCAGAACAGCATGGTTCTGGCATAAATACAGACATATAGACCAATGGAATCGAATTGAGAGTTCAGAAATAAACCCTCACATCTGTGGCTAATTTATTTGGACAAAAGTGCTAAGTCTGCTCAACTGGAAAAGATTATTCTCTTCAATAAATGGTGTTGGAAATCTGGATGCCCATATGCCAAAGAATGAAGGTAGATCCCTACCTCACATAAAAAAATCAACTCAAAATAGATCAATGGTCTAAATACAAGAACCAGGACTATAAAATGCCTAGAAGAAAACATGGGGAAGAATCTTCAGGACCTTGTTTTAGGCAATGGTTTCTTACCCTTTCTAGGAAAAACAAAAGGAAAAATGTATAAATGGAACCTCATCAAATTTTAAAACTTTTTTGCAGCAAAGGGCTTCATCATGAAAGTAAAAAGACAATCTACAAAGTAGGAGAAAATATTTGGAAACCACATATCTGATAAGGAAAATATCTAGAAGATATAACATAATCCTACAACTCAACAATAAAGAGCTAAATAACCCCACTAAAATATGGGTAAAAAAAATAGATATTTCTCCAAGGAAGATATAAAAAATAGCCAAAAAGCACATAAAAATGTGCTCAACATTATTAGTCACTAGATAAATACAAATCAAAACCATATTGAAATACCATTTCACATCCACTAAAAAAAAAATAGAAAATTACATGTGCTGGTTAGGGTGTGGAGAAATAGGAACACTCGTTCATTATTTTTGGGAATGTGAAATGGTAAAGCTGCTGTGGAAAACAGCTTGATGGCTCCTCAGAAACTTAAGTATAGAGTTACCATATGATCTAGCAATACAAATCCTAGGTATGTACCCCCAAATAACTGAAAGCAGGAACTCAAACTGATACTGGCACATTGATGTTACTAGTGGTATTATTCACGATTGCTAAAAGATGGAAACAACTCAAGTGTGTATCCACATATAAATGGATAAATAAAATGTGGCATAAACATGCCATGGAAAATTACTCAACTGTCAAAAGGTATGAAGTTCTGATACATGCAACAACAGGGATGATCCTTGAAGACTTCAAGTTGAGTTAAATAAGCCAGGCCCAGAAGGTCAAATATTATATGATCTCACTGATATGAAATCATTAAAATAAGCAAATTTATAGAATCAGAAACAGAATACAGTTAAATAGAGGCTTCTGTGGGGTAGGGAATAGGGAGTTAATGCTTAAAATGTACAGCATTCTTATTTGGAACGACAGAAATGTTTGGTAATGTATGTTGGTGACGGTAGCACAACATTGTGAGTGCAATTAACAGCACTGAATTATATATTTGAATGTCGTTGAAAGGGAAAATGTTAATAAAATTTATTTGATAAGTATTAGAAAACAAACCACAGGAATGTATAACACAGACAGGGGATCCTAATGTAAACCATGGACTATAGTTAATAGTAAAATTATACTAATATACTTCATCAATTGTAGTAAATATACCACATTAATACAAGGTGTTAATAATAGAGGGATAGCAGAGCTCTGTATTTTCTGCATGATATTTCTGTAAGCCTACAAATTCCTTAATAGTCAAGAATGCAAAAGCCACACCCAGAGGAAGAGGAACATAGCCTAATTAGAGAGAACATGTTGGAGTATAACCAAAAGTCCCAGATATAAACAAAAACCAAACCCAAGTTACCAGAAACACAAACCAACCAGAAAATCAGGAAGACTAACATAGGGTAACAGCAACAAACCAGAGCTTTTAAATAAGTCTTTCATGTAACCACAATAAACTCTGCACTTTGTTTTAAGGTTCAAAGTTGACTTGGGTTATTAATGGCTTTAAATATGCCAGCATAACTGATTAGAGCTGGAATAACAACATGGAGGTGGACCTGAGACAAGCTTTCCAAGTTTCAGGTCTAGTATTACTTAACTTTTGGTTAAGATGAAATATCTAATTTGATCATTTGTATTGTGGCTGTTAATATATGTATTTTAATATCTTTTAAAATATTTTAATACCACAATTTCAAGGCAATTTGCAGAATATCGAAAATCACTGACAATGTTAATATCAACCCGATACATACATTCCATTGAAGGATGTAACATTCAGATCAAATTTCAAACACTTAAAAAATGATTTAAAATGCTTTCTTTAAAATCTTCTTTTTTGGCAGTAGGTTATCTATGTTCCAAATTAATACCATAACATGAGGGTTCAAGTCTACAAAGGAAGAAATATGGCAGATATATTTCTGTGATTTAAAACTATATTAAACTGAACAGAATCCAAATGAAAAAAGAGCACATAGGGCCACGCAGCTGGAATACTAAAGAACCCAAGCGTTGTGGGCAAATCAGAATGCTTCCAACCACAGGAGGAAGCAAGCCAAGAAATTCCTGTTGTTTAAGCAAACCCATTATGTAGTATTTGTCCTAGCAACTGGAAATCTAAGACAGTGAGCAGAATGGAGGAAATGGTGAAAGACTGAAAGCTTTCCTCTAAGATTTGGAATAAGACAAGGATATGTATCATCATCACAGTTACTCAACATTGTACTGGACATTCTAGCCAGGGCATTTAGGCAAAAAATAAATAAAAGGCATCCAAATTGGAAAGGAACAAGTAAAACTTTTCACTATTTACAGATGACATGCCAAAAAATCTACAACAAAGCTACTAGAGCTAATAAACGCATTCAGCACAGTGGCAGGATACAAGATCAACAGGCAAAAATCAGCAGTGTTTCTATTCACTAGTAATGAGCAATCTGAGAAGGAAATCTAGAAAAATTCCATTTACAATAGCAACTAAGGAATCAAGTATCTCAGAATAAATTTAACCAAGGATGTAAAGGCACACAGAAACAAATATTATATTATTTCACAGATAAAAAATAATTAGAATAAGCACACTCACAGGTCAGAATTTAGAAGATAGATTATAGCAGCTGGGCAGTGGTAGGGAATGGGGAATTAATGCTTAAATTGTGCAGAATTTTACTGTTGTAGATTGTAAAGTTTTGGTAATATTTGGTGGTATGATAGCACAACATTGTGAATGTAACTAACAGCACTGAATTATATATGAGAAGGAGGTTAAAAGGGAATGTTTAGGTCATACATGTTACGAGAATAAAAATTAAAAGAAAAAATAAGACTGTACAACACAATGAATCCTACTGCAAATGATTGACTATAGTTAACAGTGCATTTATGAAAATATTCTTTCATAAATTATAACAAATGTACCTCACTAATATAAGATGTTAGTAATAGTGTGCTATATGGGAACTCTGTATTTTATTTATTTTATGCATGACATTACTGTTAACCTACAACTTCTCTAACCAAAAAAAGTAATTAAAAAAGTAATAAAAAGTTGTTGGATTTACTCTATTACTAATTCATATTTTTAAAAAGTATTTTTATCCTTATAAGTGGTCATTGCAAAGAAAGAGTAAATTCATCAATTACAAATGTAACAAAAAAACAAACAAAACAATATTGCTTTATTTGAATAAGATATGAGCTATTAGTGCCCAGACATTTTGAAAATTTTGACAATTACAATATGATTCAGTAAAATGTACATATTTTATCCAGATATTCCAATAAAACAAACAAAAACAGTTATAATGCATTTGAAATATTCTGAGTTTATTTCGTGGAATTAAATCGAACATCCACTGTATCTTTTTCCCTGAATGTTATGAAATATATGTTATTTCAATCATTTGTTAAGTAAAAATAAGCGTGAATTGAAAGGGACATCCAACATATAACAAAGAATAATGATATACTATTCCTAGTTATGTCTGCCCACATAAAAGATGGGGTGGAAAAAAGAATGGAACAGGAAAGAAGAGAGAAAAAACCCCACAATATCACAGGGATCAAACATAATTGGCAAAGAATAGCTCTTTGACTATATCATTCCTTATGTCTTTCAAAGTATAACTTTCAAAAAGGTGAAGAAATGAGCTTTCATAAAATTGTAGAAAGAAACAAATCACTTTATTAAATTCATTAATTCATGAGGGAACTAGTATGATTCCAACAGCATTTGATGAATATGGGCTTATATAATTCATCATGAAATGTGTCAACAAAAAAGAACATTAGGAAGAAACTGGAGGTGAGGTACAAACTGATTGAAGTAATAAAGGGCAATAAAATGACAACCTTTGAGGTTCTATTTTATACTTAACAGAAATCTACAGGCAAAGTGTAATGTCACATTTTCCCAACTTTAATTAAGTAGTAAACACCAAATTAAATACAGATACATTCTCCTAGAAAATTAGTCTTTGGGTGGACTTTGTTAAGCACGTTCCAGTATGACAATGAAGATCCTTCTGTATTCTTTTTATAAGTTGATTTCCTAGTTTTAAATAATTATTAGCATTTGTTTCAGATGTTTTGTCAAAGTCCTTGGGGTGATGAGGTGCAAACACAGATAGCCAGCCAGCTGAGAATGCTGAAAAGGATGGCTTTGCTAGATGGAAGGTCCGGGAGAGGGAGACGATAAAGATGAGGATGGCTCACCTAACTAGATTCCTGTGAGGGTCTGTGGAGGGCAGGGGGGAGAAGCATATGTGGGTCCCAGGCTCTTGCCTTTATCATGTCCCAGAGGGGAGGGGTAGGGCTTTTCCACGGGTCCTGGGGATTGGAAGTTTCAAACTACATGACAAGAAAACAGAAGCAGCAAGGGGCCTTTAGAGAAGCTGAAGGCAGCTTTTTATCATCCTAGCTATATGGATATACAAACCTTGCTAGTAAATCACTCAGTGCAAAAAGGGTAAGCGGCTGTTTGGAGAAGAAGCGGCAAGGGCCCTTCAGAGAAAAAGCATCAGGGGATATTTAGAGAAGCTAAGTATGGTTCTTCTCATCCAAAAGGTATGAAGGTACAGTTGTGGTTATGCCCAGGGCAGGGCTAAATGGGGTGGTCACTAGGCAGGATGATGAGCCACAAAATATAATTTCTTTTATGCCATTACACATTTAAATGGAGTTACTATTAGATTTTTTCAAGTATTTTAATTCTTTATTAAATTTGGAAATATTCTAGGAAATACTTTCTAGTGATGGAAATTGCGGAGTGTCATCTGGCAAAAGGCTATGTTTTGTGAGGGATCTTTCAGAATCTTATTTTATTTTATTTATTTTATTTGTTTTGGTTACATATCCCCCCCTTTCTGCTTGCTCTTGCTGTGTTCATTTTTTCTCTGCGTTCTTCTGTGTCTGCTCTGTCTCCCCCCGCTGCTGCAGCGACGTGCCGAGCTAGGTCACCGTGCGGGCGGCTCTGCCTCGCTTGTGGGCGGGTCTGCTTCCGTTCCCAGGTGGCTTTTTGCTCCATTCGCAGGTGGCTTTGCTCTGTTCCCAGGCGGCTCGCCCTGCCCGTGGTGGCTTTGCCCTGCCCGTGGCAGCTTTTTGCCCTGCCCACGGCGGCTCTGACCCGCCCACGGTGGTTTTGCCTTCTCAGGCGGTCTGCCCGCTCGGAGAGGCCCCCGGGAACCGAACCTGGGGCCTCCCATGTGGTATACCGGCGCCCTATCCACTGGGCTATACAGCCAGCCCCAATAATTTTAAATAGGTAATTTTGATTATTGCTTGATGGTGAATCCTGAAGGCTCCAAAAACTAAGCCCAAAGTATATTCCACCCTTGTAATAAGCCAACTGTGAATAGCAAAGTTCTGGATCTTTAGAAAGAAAAGTCTTCAAAAATTAAAGGACAGTTCAAAGGAAAATAAAGAGATAAATACCCAATACTGTGGAAATTATTGAAATTTAAAATACTCAATCTATGTGGTTTTAAAAATTTTTAAATTTCAGATTGCAAGAAATACACATATTAGGGAATTGCTAAAAGCCTTAAGATGAAAGAGTAAATGCAGTAACAGCAAACTTTTTGAGGGCAGAGTCTGAGTCATGTTTGTTAGTTTCCTAAATTTTTTCTGCGGCTGCCTCATGGCCCTCAGCTGTCATGGAATTGAAGAGAGTTAGGGTCTTTCTCTGGATTAGGCTTTGTTTTAAGGGAATGTTGTGGCTGGTTTGACCTTCTCTCCAGGCTGCTAAAAATTTCTCCATATAAGCAATAAAGCTGTTTCACTTTCTTATCATTTGTGTGTTCACTGGATTAGTACTTTTAATTTCCTTCAAGAACTTTCCTTTGCAGTCACAAATTGGCTAACTGTTTGGCTCAAGAGGCCTAGATTTCAGCCTATTGTTGCTTTCAACATGTCTTCCTCTCTAAGCCTCATCATTTCTAGCTTTTAAGTGAGAGCTATGCAACTCTTCCTTTCACTTGAACACTTAGAGGCCATTGTAGGGTTATTAATTGCCCTATTTCAATATTGCTGTGTCTCAGGGAATAGAGGCCTGAAGAGAGGAAGAGAGAATGGGAATGCCAGTAGCTGGGGCAGAACATACACAACTTTATTTACTGATTAAGTTTGTCATCCTATGTGGGCATGTTTCATGGTGCCCCAGCAATTAAAATAATCAAAGATTACTGATCACAGATCAGTATAACAGATATAATAATAATGAAAAAAGTTTGGAATATTGCAAGAATTACCAAAATGTGACATACAGGCACGAAGTGAGCACATGTTGTTGGAAAGTGGCACTGCTAGACTTGCTTCATGCAAGGGTTCCACAAACCTTCAATTTATATAAAAGCCATATCTGCAAAGCACAATAATGCACGGTGCGATAAAACGAGTGTACATGTGTACAATCATAAACTGGAAAGCTATGCTACCAATAAAGAAAGATGGTGTAGACCTTCATTGGCTGATGTGGAAAGATTTCTATAATAATTTCTATAACACATTGTTAATTGGCAATTCACAGTATATATATTTAGGCTTTAGCTATTGCATCCTTACTGTAATACGTGAGATCATTTACATTTTTCTTTCTCACATTTCTTGTCCAACAATTTTCATCTTTATCATTACCTTTCTTAGTATTCAGCCTGATACTACGGATTATGTGTAAACATCTTTTATATGATTTGTCAGCTTTGATCGTTTCCCTTTGACTCTGAAGCACTACAAAAATGACAACCAGCAACTAATTCTATGTCCTGCCTCCTTTTCCTATTCCAAATCTGGGTTAGTTATATCATTTCTATGTTGTCAAAGCATATAACATTTATATTCCACTTTTTCATTATAATCTTCACATTATACTTCACATTATGCTTGTTCTTCACACTATACTTAAAAATAATTTATGCATGCTGTCAGTTTTTTCTGGTATTTTTCAAAGTCATTATTTAGTTTTCTGAATATAATTCATTGAGGAAGAACTTAGATGGAAAATATGCCCTAACTTGTGGCAAATTCAACACGTTTTTTCACCATTCTAAGTATTACCTTGGTTGACTATAAAACCTTTGGTTCACACTTTCTTTCTTTAAGTATCTTGTAGATATCTCTCCATTATTTTTTGGCATTGAATATGGCTATGGAGAAATCTGAAGACAGCCTGTTACTTTATTTCTTAAAAAATTACTTGAGCACTCTGCTTAATTAATGAAAAGTTTCTTTTTTATTCATTTAAATTCAATACATTTACGAGGATATGTCTTGCTGTTAAATGTTCCATGTCACTTTACCCTGGGAAATGCTCTCATGGTGTCATGGTCTTCACTTTCAATTTGTAGAGTCAGAATTTTTTCTCCCAGGAAATTAGAAAAATAATAATATATTTAAATGTTTATATTGTTTTGCTTTTCCCTGTCAGTGCTATAACTTTTGAATTTATCTTTTTCTATCTAGTCAATTAAAAATATTTCTCTATTTCCATTTTATTTTTATCACTTTGTACATTCCTATCCTCCAGGTTTCCAACCAGATATATTGTGCTTTTTCTCCCTCCAATATTATACTCCTTTCTGATTGCTTTTTCTCCTTATTTTCTGAGTACTGCCAATTTATATTTTTTTATATCCTATTGCCTTGCTATCTCACTCCTTAATTGATTTTATTATTTCTAGTCTTCCTTCATAGATGCATATTCTTTATTAAGAGACTTGAAAAAATCCCTGGTGAAATATGTACTCACAATTTTTATCTTCTACAAGGAAATGTTTATATGCAATGCCTTTTGTAAGTTCTGTTGCTCTTTTCTATATTTGTTTCATATAATATGTTTATGTTACACAAGTATATTTTTGTTACCAATCATTAAATTATATATTTCTGGAATAATAATATATAGGATGTTTCTACAGATAAGGAGATGCTTTTGTGACTTTTCAGGCTTTGCTGCCCAGAGGAGTTTTGCTTCCATACTATCACAGGAGCAAATCATTACCTTTACTATGGCTTTTCATGGACTCTTAGTGTAAATTCTTCCCAATAAAAGTGAATGCAGAGAGAAGCAACCAAGATGGTGGCACAGTAAGGAGCTCCACGACAGCTCATCCTACAGGACAACTAGTAATTACCTAGAGCTGTCTAAAGCACCTGTTTGGGGGGGTGGGCACGGGATCAGAGGAGCATCCTGCAACATCCTTGAAAGAATGGAAGGAGGCTACTGCCCATCTGCAGTGAAGATTCATGAGTAGAGCACTCCACTGGTGCACATATACCACTGGCAGCGCAAACCACCTCAGGAGCTATTCCATGGCTGGAGTTGGAAGCTCCATCTTCCAAAAGTGGGGGAGGAAGAGAGGGTTGGCCACTGACTTCAGCTACTAATTAGGAAATTTGGTTGGCTAAAGTATAATCCTGAGAACAGCTAAAGTTTGAAACTGTCCAACTTAGAAAGAGGCCAGTAGCCACAATTTTAACTCTGCCTCTGGCTTAAAGGAAAGCAGGGCTGATTGAAAATCACAGTGACAGTAGGGACTGGCTTCTTTCCACCCAGATCAGATTGCAGCACTGGCCTATGCCCCAGCCCCAAAGATGGCAGGGAGGAAGCTGGCAGGACCTGCCCTAGCCTCTCTGGGCAACTGCAGGCACTTTTAGCCAGCACAGACTGAATAGTCAGACACCTGGGGCTCCATCCCAACCCCTGAATAGATAGGAGGGGAGCTGTGTTTCTTTGGCTTGTCAGGGCAACTGCAAGGGCTTTTGGCTTACATAGACTGGTTTTTTGAGCATATTTGATTCCATTCCTACCCTTCACCCTGCCCCATAGGATAGGAGGGGGCTGGTGTTTCTTCATCCTCTCTGGGCAACTGCAGGCACTTTCAGTCCTCACAGACCAGATACTTGGACACCTGTAGCTCCATCCCTGAGGCTCAATAGGATAGGAGGGTTGCTGTGTTTCCTCAGCCTCTCTGGGAAACTGCAAGTGCTTTCAGCATGCACAGACAAGTTTGTTCAGCACCTGGGGTTACATATTCACCCCTTAAAGGGCAGAAGGGACAGTACTTCCTCAGCCTTTCAGGGCAACTGCAGGTACTTTCAGCACACACAGATTAGATTGTTAGGCACTCTGCAAGTTCCATATCCACCCCTGGCAAGGGAGAAGAGGGGCTGGAGCTACATTAGTCTACCCGGTAAACTGTGGTCAGTTTTGACACTCATGGCTTAGTTTGCTACCCAAACTGAAGCTTTATCTCTGCCCAGGAAGGGGAAGAAGGAGCATGAAATTTCATCCATCTCTCTGGGCAACTACAGATGGCCTTGTCCTGTACAGCATGGATTACTACACATAGATACATCTCTATCCCTACCCCTGGTAGAGGAGAAAAGTGGGAGAAGCTTCATTGGTTTCATCGGGTAACTTCGGCCTCCACGGCTTGCAGTATCAACTATATCCTCAGCTCCTACTACAAAACCAGAAAGGGAGAAAGGGCAAGAAAGTCCTAAATCAAAGTGTGAAATTGCACCAAAATAAATACACCTAGTAAACCAGATGCCAAGACACCAACATAAAAAATTACAATCCATACCAAGAAATAGGACGATATGTCCCAGACAAAGGAAGAAGATAAGCTTCAGATGACATAAAGGGTTGAGACAAGTAATCATAGATATTCAAATAAATCTCAATTCAATGAGAATTGAATTCAATGAGATGGCTAAAGAGATTAAGGATATTAAGAAGAAACTGGGTAAGAAAAAGAAAAAATTTCAAAACATACATTAAAAAATAGCAGATCTTATGGGAATGAAAGACACAATAAATGAAATAAAAAATACACAAGAGGCATATAACAACAGATTTGAGGAGGCAGGAGAAAGGATCAGTGAGCCTGAAGATATGGCATCCAAAAGCAAGCATGCAAAAAAACAGATAAAGAAAAGAATGGAAAAAAATTGAACAGGGTCTCAGGGAACTAAATGATGGCAAGAGACATGCAAACATACATGTCCTGGGTGTTCCAGAAGGAAAAGAGAAGGGAAAAGGGACAGAAAAAATATTTGAAGAAATAATGGTAGAAAATTTCCCCATCATATTGAAGTATATAGATATCCATGTCCAAGAAGCACAAAGTACTCCCATCTGAATAAA
>PVKH010027170.1:0-13071 GCA_004027955.1 Chaetophractus vellerosus | reverse complement strand
CCTCTGCCTGCCCCCATTTTCTATCACTCCCCACATACCCAACTGCCATCCTGAACCACTCAGTTCCAGAACGTACTATGCTGCTTCACCCTTGTGGGCTTTTTGACATCCTGTGCCCCTGCTCAACTGCTTTTCCCTGCCTTGCTCACCTGGTGAGCTGCTCCTCACCTCTATGAAGCTTCTCAGGCTCCCTTTCTCTCCTCAGGGTGGGGTACCCATAGATGTCTTGTACAAACCTCTAGTCCAGCCCTTCTTTCACATGAACTGCTATTATTTATCAGTGTATCTGCTGCCCACATTTGACAAAAAAACAACACCTTGAGGACACAGAAAGAACCTTGTTCATTTTGAATCTCCAGGGCCAAGCGCTGTGCTTGGCACAAAGCAGGGCCTTGGTAATTGCTCGCTGAATGAAAGGTCTTATAAGAAAGGATATGCCGTAATTTCTTCATTCCCACAACCAAAACTCCTTACTTCCCTTACTGTCCAGGAAATGAGTGTTCAGCCAGGCTTTAAAGCTAATGACTTGATTTTTCAACTAATAACTCCACCTAAAAATCAATTATTAAAACATGTTTAGCAGTTCCATGTCTTCCCCCAGAATCTGCTGAACTTTCCTCCTGCTTGTTAATTAAAACCCACTCCTCTGATACTGCCTGACATGACAAATGTCTTCCTGTGGGAATGAACTGAGTGTTGAACTCCAAAAATCCCCATCCATAGCAAGGGTCTGTTGAAGGGGCAACCATGAAGCATTTTACTATCTAAAAACTCCAGGGCTAGCCTGAGACGCACACTAAGCCATCTCCTCCCCTGGAATGCTCTTCCATACTTGAACCACGCACGACATTTGCATTTTAAATTCTGGTTATGCTACCAGACTTTTTTTAAGAGCAGAACATTACTCTATCTGCCAGTGCTGGGAGTTTTATTACAAGAACTTACGGATAGGCAACGAGAGCCAAGTTTATTATTTTTTCTGGATGGGATTCAACAACCTCGTCCAAAAGAGCATGAAAAAAGCAAGAGGCAACCAGCACTTTTGTTTCTACACCTGCATTTAAGCTTTAACTCTTAAAGTTCTAAGCAGATCCACTGAAGCCTTAAGATTGATTTCCCAAGCCTGGGCGAAGAGAACAAATCCGAGGTTAATATACGCAGGTGCCATTTTCCTGGAACTGAGGTTCTTCATTTTAACACTTAGCACCAGCTGACTCAGAGGGCTCGCGGGTTGCATAACAGTCTCTCTCTGGGCCTCCTCCAAGTTGGTTTGGTCTTCAGTGAGGAGGGAGAAGACCTTTGCTGTGCATAGAGCCTCACTTTAAGGCCTCATCTACTCCTCTCCCCATCCTCCTGTCTCCTTGATCCCCCCCAAGAAGAATGCTCCCAGATAAATGGTCCTGATGAAAATCAAGCCACTCTCGATCAAAGGTGGCAATTACTGTTCATCTTAAGTTTCACCTCACCTCCTTCAAGTCTATTCAAATGTTATCTTTTCAACGCGACTTATTTAAAATTACAACCCAACTTCCCAGCCCCCAATCTGGCAATCCTGATTCCCCCCAAACTTGTTCTGTTTTAATTTTATTTTCTATTTTATTTTCTATTTTATTTTATTTTATTTGTTAGTTACATATACCCTCCCTTTCTGCTTGCTCTTGCTGTGTTCATCTTCTCTGCGTTCTTCTGTGTCTGCTCTGTCCCCCCCGAGCCAGGTCACCGCGCAGACGGCTCTGCTCCATTCACAGGCAGGTCCGCTTCTGTTCACAGGCAGCTCCGCTTCGGTTCATGGGCGGATCTGCTCCGTTCGCAGGTGACTTGCCCTGCCCGTGGCGGCTTTTTTTTGCCTTGCCCATGGCGGCTCTGCTCCGCCCACAGTGGCTTGCCCTTCTCAAGGCGGTCTGCCTGCTTTGGAGAGGTCCCCAGGAACCGAACCTGGGGCCTCTCATGTGGTGAACCAGCGCCCTATCCACTGGGCTACAGCTGGCCCCCTCTGTATTTTATTTTTTCTAAAGTACTCATCACTTTCTAAGATACAATATAATTTACTTATTTATCATGCTTATTGCCCATCTACTCCCACTGGAAAATAAGTTCTTCAAAAGCTGGTATCTTAGACTGCTTTGTTCATGGGTATATCCCCACCACCTAGAGCAGTGCAGGGCCCAGAATCGGCACTCTATAAGTATTTGTTTAATGAATGAATGAATCTTGAAGTCCGATTAATTAGCAGTACCTACCTTGAAGTTCTGTGCTGAGAATGATTCTGTGATCATATCATGAGTAGTGGAAAAACGGGGGAGAGCACCACGGGTCAATCAGCAGTGGCCTGCAGGCCTTTTGGGAATGACATCCTTGTTCTAGATCTATTCTACCCAACACAATAGCCACTAGCTATGTGTCACCAATGTTGTGAATCTAAATTGAGCTGTATTGAAAATGTAAAATACACACTGGCTTTCAAAGACATAGTAAAAGAAAGAAGTAAATATCTCATTGATAATCTTCATACTGATTACCTGTTTAAAGGATATTATCTAGATATATTGAGTTCAATAAAAATTAATCTCACCTATTTCTTTTTATGTTTTTAAATGTGCTAATAGAAGATTTAAAATAATAGATGTGGTTCACGTTAAATTTCTACTGAGCAGAGCTGCTCTAGCTCCTCCTCCAATATGACCCTAAGGAAGGTACACGTTTACAAACTGATGATGTCCATCCATCTATCCATCCATTCCCTTCTTATTCCAGTCTCAGAACATAAATCAACATCAAGAAGATATCTCAAGCCCAGTGATCCTCAAAGTGTGATCCTCCAACCAGTGTATCAGAGAAAGGCACATTAAAATGCAGATTCCCAAGTGGGGAGGGAATATAGAGTCCAGGAAACTGCGTTATAAAACTCCCCTCCATGCACGTGACCCTCCTCACCCACCCCATGATTCACTCTAGACCAGAGATGCAAACATTACTTAAACTGCAAATAAAATCTTTGAGAAAGCATGAAGGAGACTGTTCAGAGAGCAAGCAAGAATCTTCTCCCCTGCACTAGTGAAAAATGCCAAGACAGAGAGAATAAAGCCAAATCCTCCTGATGGAGTCATCTTCTTGCACATCGAAAAAGAAAACAAAGGGCCTTGTGAAATAAGAGAAGCCATAGAGGCCCAACGATCAAGAAAAGCCTGCTGAGATCTCAGAGCAAAATCCGTTCCAGGAAACACACACACACACACACACACACACACACCCTATAGTTCTACCAAGGTCCATTTGGAACTCAACGCCTCGGTTGGGTGAGGGTTTTCTATTCAGGTTCCAGCTCCTTGAGGCTGCTCTAACCCACACACACAGCTTCACACATTTACACGACTTTGATATTGCTGGAAGTTCAGCACTTGCACGATCAGGATCAGCTCTCTTTCTCTTCTGGCCTGCCCTACAACCAACTTCCATGATTCTTATTTCCTTTTACTGACTTCTGCACAGAAAAATCTCTTTTTGGAGTTACCTATTTTGTAAAATAGAAAGATCAAAACAAGGCAAGGAAGAAAAATAAAGCAAAGAAAAACATGTTGATTTTTCAGAAACACCTGCTATGCCAAGAATTTGCTAATTCAATTGCAGCGGGGGAAAGGCATATGGCAAAGTAGAATGGGCATTCTCTAGAATTCAGGTTTATGATTAAGTAGGATCTATGCAAACTGGCCCATAACAGCCCCTCCCCACAGAAAGGAGGCATTAAAGAGATTATGCTTTGAAATCTTTTTCACAAGGACCAGCAAAAACAAACTAATATAAACCACTAGAACAGGGAGCAGATGTGGCTCAAGTGGTTGAGTGTCCGCCTACTACATGGGAGGTCCTGGGTCCAGTTCCTGGTGCCTCCTGAAAAAACTAAAACCAACAACAAGCAAAACAATAAAAGCCAACTCAGGGAAGCTGATGTGGCTCGGTGGTTGAGTGCCAGCTACCCACATATGATGTCCCAGGTTCAATCCCCGGCCCCGGGTACCTCAAATAAAACAAAAACAAACAAAAAAACACTAGAACAATATTGAAATATTTACCTCCCATATGAGGATTGAGCACTATACTCTAAAAAAGGAAAATCCCTACCCAATTCCTAGGAGGACTGTGCTTGCCTGTTTCCTCCAGAGTCACATGATTGTGAAATGTGACCTGAAACATGTTTTCTATTACCATATATCATGACTCAATGTTTAAAAAAATTTTTGCTTTAAAGAAATAATAACTTCCATGCCCATGAACTTACATTCATAATTTGCAAAGCTACATATTCATGAGTCATGTGATTATGGCATCTGCCAATCATGTATTCAAGAAACACAACTCCATGCAACCATTTAAAAATTCTTGGGTGTTTTCATTTGTCCCCATAATCAGATTACTTTCTTTCATTAAAATGGCTTAAAACTTATTTGACTATTAATTTTTTCTCAAAACTTTCGTAATGATCATCCTCTGCTTTTAATTTTTATTCTTGCTGAAATAAAAGGGACTAGTTGGAACTGTCCTCTGTTCTAACACCCAACATGTTTACACATGTCCAAGAGGAAAGTTCTGAGATGCTGCCCTCTGGATGTAAACATGCACAAAAGTGAACATAAAAGCCAGTACAAAAGCAATACTCTAATCTGTGGAAACATATAAGATTGATGGTATACTTGAGTGTATATATACGTAAAGAGAGGCAAAGATCTCACTCCATCTGAAAGGTTAGCTCAGTCCCCACAGGTTACCAAACTAATGAAGCTGCATTAAAATGTAGAGTTTTTCAAAGCAGAATCCCAGGCCACACAGTGATCCCCCATGGATTTACAAAATGATCTCCCCAGACTCCTAAATTTACCCTTTCACATCTTCCAATGTTAGCATATTAGGAGAAGCGTGTCCCAAAACTCCAAGTACATTTGCCATCTATTTTAAGGGTGTTTTTCAGGGGAAAAAAATGTTGGAATCGTCACTATTACTTGCCACAGTCCTGGACCTACTTTTGCCCTCCCCCTCAATTGTGCTTCCAGGGAACCCCTCAGTATAGAGGACTCTTTTTTTAAAGTTACATCCAGTCTACCTACCCAGGTTTAAGGGCACAAACTGAATTTTATAAACACCTGGCTCCAAACAGATTCCTAGAATTCTCTTTAAAGAGTTTCTGTTCGTTAAGGCTAATCACTTAAGTTCTATTTTATAGACAAAGAAATTGAGGGATCAAAGAAGCTAAAACATCTGTCCAAGGCACAGGGTTGAGAACAGAACCAAAGACCTTGCATCTCACTCCAGAACTTTCTATATTCCACCACCACGCCATAGTACAGAGTACAGAGACAGGAGCCCCGCCTCAACCTCCTAACAGAAATGCTTAAAGATAATCATCAAAAAGGCTAACTGAACACTTACAAAGTGCACATTACATAGATTCTGAATTCTCACATCTTTCAACTGAAGAAACTGGGCCTCCAAGGTCAAGTTACACAGTTTTAGCAAAAGACAGAGTGCAGATTCAAACTTGAGTCTGCTAGACTCCAAAAACTGTGCTCTTTCCACCTTGGTACTGAGGGTTCCTGCAAAGGCTGCTGCTCTTGGTGAGGAAAGCAGCTCGCAGGTCAGCAAAGGCCTGGGTAACAAGCCAAGGTTTTCACCAAGCTTTTAAAGAGAGCGAAAAAGGGAGAAGCAATACAGCGATTTAGGGGGTCACTGCCTTTCCCTGCCTCTTGCACAAAGATTCTTCTCCTTGGGTTTCTTTCTTCTTTCTCTCTTCCCCAGCAGCTCAAGTTGCTATGCTGGAGAAAGTAGAGGAGAAAAGAATGGAAGGGGCAGACAGAAATAGTAATGCCTGTTACGGAAACAAAACAATGACTCGGCTGGAAGAAGAGAGATCTGGTTATAGTAAACAGCAACAACAAACTGCCCATAAATCTTACAGGGGCAGAAGAGGGACGACAGCGAACACAAAACGGTGAGACTAGTGTTGCTGTGCAGGTATTTTGTACACGTGATCCCAAGTCCATAATTGGTTGACTTTAAATAAGGGAGATTATACTAGATAATCAGGTGAACCTGATTCCATCAGCTGAACGATCTAAGGGGTAAGGTTCCTGAAGGGAGAACAAAGTCTACCTGTGGATAGCAGCTTCAGCTTGTGTCCGATAGTCCAGCCTACCCTTCCTGATGGCCTGCCCTATGAATTTGACTTACTTTGCCAGTCCCTACAATTGTGTAACCCAATTCCTTGCAATAAATGTCTTAACATATATCTCCTACTGGTTCCATTTCTTTAGTGAACCCTGGTGGACACTGCTTCTATGAATAGCTGACACAAGCCCCAGGAGAAATGGGGTGGCATATTCTGGGGCCTAGCAATTGCAGACCCAAGAATGATCTGGAAAAAAAGGTTCTAAGGGGCATTTCCTTTAGGGGGCATGATGGAGGTGGGGCCTCTAACCCAAAACAACTGCTTGAAATCCCCTTCAAACTAAAATTAGCTCTCAAGCCAAGGCAGGGTCATCTTAGCAAGCCACATTCTTGTGCTTTCCTTCTCTTTCCAGACTACATTTATCAATCTCTTTAGAAGACCAAAGTGATCTTCTATGCCAAAGCCAAGACGGTTGAAGTGGGCAGATGTAATGCCACACTAGAGAAGACGTGATTCCCCATGGGTTGAGGATATACAGACATTAAGCAAGGCATCTTTGTGGCGCTGATCCAGACATGGTCCAACCTGAAGAGTTCAGAGGAAAAATGTTGTTGGGAAAGAGGTCAGGGAGCAATTTCAAAATCCTTACTCCAATGAAATATTGTCATGACCTAGATCCCACTGCTGAAACAAGCCATTCATAACATGCTTTGCTAAAAGAAGACCAGACAGGCAATTCCACTTCAGCTCCTCACTTGGTCAGGCAGAGCTGATGGCCTGACTTGGCTCTAAAGGTTCAATCCTGAAGCCTTGCCCCTGGACAATCATTGGTGCCTCCAAGCTGGAGACCTGGGTTATGGATGACATCACAGTCACACCCTTGAGCCAAGCAGTATGACAAATCCCACCTCAGGTCCCCATTTACTATCTGGAAAGTATGGGGCTCCTGGATTATTATGTCCATCCCTCAGGAGGTCACCCAACTACGTTCTTTGCACTGTCTTTGACTAAAGGATAATGGCAGAGGCTCTAAGCAAAGGAAAAATCAGGGGGAAATGGGTTCTAAACACCTAGGGCTTTAATCACTTTAAGAATGTGATATTGGGGCCGGCTGGATAGCCCAGTGGATAGGGCGCCGGCATACCACATGGGAGGCCCTGGGTTTGGTTCCCGGGAACCTCTCCTAGCAGGCAGACCGCCTTGAGAATGGCAAGCCGCCATGGGCGGGCCAGAGCCGCCGTGGGCAGGGCAAAAAGCTGCCACGGACAGGGCAAAAGCCACCACAGGCAGGGCAGGTCACCCGCGAATGGAGTGCACCCAGCCACCCACGAACTGAGAGCTGGCTGTGAATGGAAGCAGAAGCCGCCCACAAGCGGGGAAAGCCGCGCCTGCGCAGTGACCAGTCTCGGCGTGTTGCCGCAGCGGGGGGGAGGAGAGATATGTAATAAAATAATAAATCTTTAAAAAAAAAAAAAAGAATGTGATATTTAAGGTGGCAGCCACACTAACTTCCAGCTCTTGGGAGGGCAGCTACTAACACTATTTCAGAAGTTTCACATGGTATCTAGGAATACTATTGCTATGGCATCAGATATGGTCATGATACCTCAAGCATACAGATCTCAGGAAAAATCATTTAATCTAAATGCTTTCCTCTGCAAAAGGGGAGCACTGCATCAGGTAACAGTTAGCAATTAAAATCCAACATCCCTGGATATACCCACTTATTCCTATTCAAAGTGTGAATAATCTCAGGACCAAACTTTGGGATGTGTGACATACAGGGGGAAAAAAGGAAACATCTAGCCCAAACCAATTTCCATCATTAAGGAAAAAAAAATGCTGTTTGCATTTATTGAGGACTTACTATGTGCCAGGAACTATTCTAAGCACTTTAATGGGTCAGAGCCATCACTCACTAGCTGTGTGACCTTGCACAAGTAACAAACTCTTTGTCTCAGCTCACTCCTGTTAAAATGAAACTAGTGATAGTACCTACTTCATAGGGTTGCGATGAGGATTAAATAAATATATGTGAAATGCTTAGAAGAGTGCCTAGCATGATACATGTTTGTTAAATATAAACACACATATATACGTATCTTCACAACAGGCTGACAGATAGATCTTGAGGATGTAGCAGGAGCTTAGCAAAGCCTCCTTGTCTGTGATGGTTAATTTCATGTGTCATCTTGGCTAGGTTATGGTGCCAAGTTGTTTGGTCAAGCGAGCACTGGCCTGATTGTTGCTGTGAGGGCAGTTTATGGGTTTAAATCATTAGTCAATTGATTTCATCTGTGGCTAATTACATCTACACTCAACAAAGATACTGCCTTCAGTAATCAGAGAAACCTCTTCATCCAATCAGTGGAAGGCCAAATGGGAGAACTGAGAATTTCAGCAGTCAAAATGATGAATTTCTATTGCATCTTCAGGGGAATTCAACAGCACTTTCATCAAATTTCCAACTTGCGGGATGTCCTACAGAATTTGGACTTGCCAATCCTCAAGGTCACATGAGCCAATTCCTATAATAGGTCTCTTAATATTTATAGATATATCTTACGGTTCTGGGTTTTTTTTTTTTTTGGAGAACCCTAAAACATTGTTCAAGCTGCTAGAAAAAGAGGTGAGAACTCTGCTTTCAAGGGTTAGGGCAGTGTTGGCTCAGAACAGCAGATCTGAACATCACCCAGCAGCCTGTATTACCCAGAAACAAAAGGATCTCAAGAATGGGTTCTCTGGGATAAAGATGGAGGGGTATAGGTCAAATTGGCAGTAACCACTGTGGATTGTGTCATAGGTTGCAGGTAGGCAAGCCCTTAACTTTCAGATACACCCTGGGTCCTGGTATCACAGCTGCATCATTCACCACCCAAATGGGACAAGGCAGAGTCAGATCAATGACGACTCCCTGTCCCACTGGCATAAGAACCCAGGTTTGCAACAAAGACCCCAGACCATCTAGGGATAAGGTGTTAGGAACCAAGGGCAAAATTAACTCTTGGGATAAAAATTCTCCCCTGGATACAAAAACAAGAAAGGCTGAATAAGTGTCTTCCTGCCCTGCAGAAACCAGAAACAGCTTCTAAGACACAGAGTTGGATGGTAGGGGACTGGGTGCCAAAACCAGAGCTGCATCAAATAGCTGAATGACCCTGTGTCCTGGAAGGAGCTGGGCCTCCAGCAGTCCCTTTCTGAGATGGGGAGTGTGGCTACCTCTCTCTACAGTATATGAGAGGACCCAAAGGCTCCAGGCACAAGCTTTCAAGTCAGCCTCACCAGAGTCTCCTGGGAGATAGATTTTTTTTTCTCTCTTCCTGATACACAGAAGTAAAATATTCTACAATCTTCCTTAACAAAACCCTCACTCTTTTTACCAAACAGCTCTTTGGAGCTGTTTAGTGTTATACCAAGGGCACCAGAGATGTAACATTTGATACAATTGCCCAATGCCTGGGAAGGGCAGATGCATCAGATTACCTGATTAGCCTGAGATGATAAAGCTTTAAAGGACATAACAGACCTCTACACAACGGAACATCAACCTTCCCTCCTCCGTGAAGACCAGTTTATTTAACCTCAACGTGTTGAATGAAAGCAGAGCCTTCACAGGGCTAGGGCTCCTGCCTGCACAGACAGGACACAGCAAGGCCAACCAGAGCCAGGAAAAGTCTACACTTGTGTGATCCCTCCAGGACAGGATGTCTTGCTCAGGAAGAGTACTCCCTACACCCAGGCAAACCTCCCACGGACCAGGGGCCACTGGCAGCCTTCACCAGCCTTAAACCAGCAAGTCAGGATAAATCTTGGGAGTCTTTCAAAAACTCTTCTGGATCAGGATTACCAGCTGCAACTGGACTCTTTCCAATACTCTAAATGCCAGACTGACATTTAGGAAGAGCTCTCAAACCACAAAAGGGCCAGAAACTCGTTCCTAGGATATATGATAGTTGACTGACCTTAGTTCATGAGAGGATCAAGCCCCTTACAATTAAGGCTCTTTTAGACAAGCCACAAAACCAACAGATAAGAAGCCTCTGGAACAAAAATGCTTGGTACACAACCACTTGGAATATCCCACAGGACACAGTGAGTCATTCTACAAGAGACATTATAAAAAGAAGAACCAATCTTGAAATGTTTAGTTATTTAATCTGCTTTCAAGAGAGAACTTCTTTGGGGAAAGACCTCACTGGAAAACCCAAAATGGTGTGTCCAGAGCCCTGAGTTTATAGGGGTGAGTCTCCTGGTTGAGCGGAAACTGCACCCCTGGCCCACCTGCCTACTCGCTACTCCTGAGTCACCCTCTTGGAGGGAGCTGCCTTAATTGCATTTGCAAGAAGATTCTCATTTTCCCCAATTTTCAGGATCAAACAATGGTACTTATTACACTGAACTATAATTCCCAGTTTCTTAACCACCTCGCCAGCACAATGGGAAGCTCCTTGAGGACAGGCGATTAATCTCATTTCTCTCTGCACTGTCCACATCTATCTAGCATGGTTCTCGGCATCCAGCAGGCACTCAAAAAGTGCATGCTGGATGAATGAAAAGATAGACACAAAAACTGTCAAACCAGATATGCTAATTTCATGGTTTTTTAAACATGGGGGGAAGGGAACTGCCAAAGAAGGGAGAAGAGGAAATTAGAAAAGGGGGGGAATTATTTCCAGATTTTCAAATGCAACACAATAGAGAAGACAGGAAAAAAGTTCCCTCCTCGACAAACAAGCTTGAATGTCTGAGCTATTCTTAAGGCACTTTTGGACACTGCGACCCTCAGTTACATATAACTTGAATTCATGAAAAGGTAACAGCTAGACATGTGCTGGGGTACAGGTTGTGCAGGTCCCTTCCTAGCGCAGCGCTCAGCACACATATGGGGCTATTTAACAACTGATTGGAAATTTAGCCTTCTGATTTCCAGTTAAATACTAGGCACAGGAAAACAAATAGCACTTGTTTTTCACTGAGCCTTGTCATTCATCCAAACTGCAGCGCAGACCAGAGAACTGCCTGTGGTTTGGTGGCAGAGGCCCAAAATATTTGGACCTTTTTTTTCCCTTCAGTTTAAGTAAAAGGAATAAACCAGATTCTGGCAACCCCAACTCCTTTACCCACTCCTCCCCTCTCTTAAAAATGCAAAATTAGTTTTTAAATATTAAGCATATTCTTGGTATTAATTTACATTTTTATTAGGATTAAACTTTTGTTTTCATCTAAAGCCAATAGCGTAGAGTTTGGTTTCTCTCATTTATTTCAACTGCCCTGACTTGTTATTTACTTGGATTTGTTGAAGAGACACCGTTCAGAATCCCATTTTCTGTTTCCAATTAAATTGGGATGTAAGATCTACCAGTTGTATTATCAAAGAATCATACCATTTGAAAACCGGGAGGAACTTTAGAGATCAGTTGGTACAACCCCCTCACTTTAGAGACAAGGAAACTGAGACCCAAGTACTTAAACGATTTTATTAGTGGCAGGGGCAAGACATGTACTCGGGCCTCTTGACTCCCAGGCCAAGGTGTTAACTAGAAAGAAAAACCTGCATTACCTCTGAATAGCATTGCCAGATAAAATACAGGACACTAAGTTAAATTTTCATTCCAAATAAACAATGAATAATTTTTTGGTATACGTTCCAAATACTGCATGGGCAAACTAAAAAAAATGTTTATATGAAATTCAAATATAATTGGTCATCCTGTATTTTTTTTTAATTTTTAAAATATATTTTTATTACAGTAGTCATGAACTTTCAAAATAATCACGCACATGTGTAGAATTCCCATACAACACCCATTCGCCAACACACCACTATGCTGTATTTTTATTTGCTAATCTGGTAACCCTGCCTCAGAGACCAATACCCTGCACACACCCCACTCACTCAGCCATGCATACACACATCCACGTACACTCCTTCCCTGATTTTCATGATAAATGACTGGGGCCAGGGATCAAAGCACAGTAATGCCAAGAGGGAATAAGGTTGAAAAATGCTGCTTATTTCTTGAGACCATTCTAATCTAAAATAATCCTTATGATCATGCAGAGCATCTAATCCTGACATAAAGAAACTGGGCACAGTCTCTGGATTAGACATTTTAGGTTATTAGAAGCTAGGCATTAGGGTCTCATCTTGAGAATTCCTGCTTGTACCTCAAGGGCTTCAAGTCTGTAAACCTTGCAGGATAGACAGCTCAGGGTTGGAACGCAAATGAAGCAAGATATTTTAAAAAATAAATCAGAAGGTACATGGAATTAAGTAAAGAAATACATTTCAGAATCTAGCTCACTGATTTTACATCAATTTTAAAATGAGGGCTGCAGCAAGTTTTTTCCTTAAGTTTTACTGAGTTATAATTCACATACCATAAAGTTCACCCTTTTAAAGTAAAAACAATTCAGTGTTTTTATTATATTCATAGAGTTTAGCATATTCATCACTACCTAAATCCATTTTCATCACTCCAAAAAGAAATCCTATACCCATGAGCAGTCACTCTTCATTCCCTCCTGCCTCCAGGCCCTGGCAACCACTAATCTACTTTATGTCTCTATGGATATGCCTGTTCTGGACATTTCATATAAATGGAATCATACAATTGTGGCCTTTTGTATCTGGATCTTTTTCACTTAGCATAATGTTTTTAAGGTTCAGACATGTTGTAGCATGTATGAGTACTTTATTCCATGGTATATATATCACATTTTATTTATCCATTCTTTCATTCATGGACATTTGTGTTGTTTATACTTTTTGGCTACTATGAATAATGCAGCAATGAACACTTTTACACGAGTTGTAGTGTGGACATAGGCTTTCAATTCTCTTGGGTGTATACCTATGCATGGAACTGCTGAAGCTGAATCATATGGAAGCTTTATGATTAACTTTTTTTTTT
>PVKH010027169.1:0-13065 GCA_004027955.1 Chaetophractus vellerosus | reverse complement strand
CACACACAAAAGGACAAATATTGGATGATTTCACTATTATGAATCAAATATAATTAGCAAACGCATGGGGGTAATAGCTAGAGTATAAGTCACCAGAGAATAGAATGTGTTAGAGAACAGAGGGCAAGCCGCCATGGGCGGGCAGAGCCGCTGTGGACAGGGCAAAAAGCTGCCACGGACAGGGCAAAGCCGCCACGGGCAGGGCAGGTCACCTGTGAACTGAAGCAGAGCCGGCCGTGAATGGAAGCAGAAGCCGCCCACAAGCGGGGCAAAGCCGCCTGCGCGGTGACCGGTCTCGGCGCGTCACCGCAACGGGGGGAGACAAAGCGGACAGAGAGGAACACAAGAATGACACACAGCAACAGCAAGTAGAAAGGGGGGGAGGGGGAATGTAATAAATAAAAAATAAATCTCTAAAAAAAAAGAAAGAATAGAAAGCTGAGGCTTCATTGGTGCAGAACTGGTAGAAGTTGCTTGGAAATGTTTGGAAATGAATAGAAATGGTGAAAGCACAACATAGGATTTGTAATTAGTAGTGCTAACATATGGGTATGAGAGTGGTTTGTTTTTGTGGTTTTGTTTTGGAATAATGAAAATGCTCTAATATTTAGTAAAGTGAGGAATACACAACTCCGTGACTATAACAAATACCAATGACTATATACTTTGAATAAACTATATGGTGTATGAACCAAAAAAAAAAAAAGGGTGGGTTTGGGGGAAAAATACAACAAATATAAGATATGGACCTCAATCAGTAGTACTACTTTGATGATGCACTTTCATAATTTGTTACAAATGTTTCACAACAATGCAAAGTATTTGTGGTGGTCAATGTACGAGAGCCCTATAGGAAGTTATGTATGCTTGTTTTGTAAGTTCACAACTTTTACTATACCCTTACTGTTTATATATGTTCATGTATGAATGATATACTTCAGTATCATTCAAAAATCCATTAGCTGGCAAATAAACATGTTGTGTACATATACAATGAAGTATTATTCAGCAATGAAAAAAAGAACTAGTTCTATACCCAACAATATGAATGAACCTCCAAAACATTATGTTAAGTGAAAAAAATAACACAAAAGGCTCTATAGTATATGATCCCATTTATATGAAATTTCTAGAAAAGGCAAAACTAGAGAGACAGAAAACAGATCAGTATTGCCTGGGAATGATGGTAAGAGTAATTCTGAATGCAAACATGCAGGAAAGAACTAACTATATTTTAGAAAGAAGTGTTCTAAAATCGGTGATGGTTGTACAACTGCACAAATTTACTAAAATTATAATTATTAAAAGTTAACCTATAAAAGATTGCAAAAATATCATCCAAGTTCAAAAAGCAATATCCATGCTTAGAACTGCTCAGTTCCTCTCAAACAGATGAATCACTTGCAGATCTTGTTAAAATGCTGATTCTAATTCAGTAGGTCTGGGGTGGGGCCTGAGTCTGTTTAATAAGTTCCCAGGTGGGGGAACCAGCTGTAGCTCAATTGGTAGGGCTCCAGTTTACCACATGGGAGGCCCCAGGTTCGGTTCCCAGGGCCTCCTCAAGCGGGCAGACTGCCTCAAGAAGGCAAGCCGCTGTGGGCAGGGCAAGCTGCCGCGAGCAGGTGGGCCACCTCGCGGTGAGCTGACTCAGCAGGTCGCCGCAGTGGCGAAGACAAGCAGACACAGAAGAACGCAAAAATTAACACAGCAAGAACAAGTGGAGAGGGGGGATATATAATAAATAAATAATAAATCTTAAAAATAAATAAATAAAAAATAAGTTCCCAGGTGATACCAAAGTGCCTGGTCCAAGGACCATACTTTAAACAGCAGTACTCTAGAATCATTGTCTTCAAATATATTTTGGAAGAAAAGATACCTATCAAAAAAGTTAGAATATACTTAATGTATGAGTATTTATTTATAAATTAGATGCACGCACTACTACAGTAATATATAATACACATTAAAATGATACTGAAAACTTTCCTTACAGCCAAGATAGAGTAATAGAGATTGGGGAAACATCGAGGTAATCCCAGATTACTGGGCTTTCATAAATTGAGCAGACAGCAGTATGAGTTCAGGGGGGCCAACACAGCTATTTTGCAGGGGTAAGTGCATAGAAAGAAATACCTAAACATCTGCCAAACATTTCCCTGAGTCGTCAGGTAAGTACTGAATAGTAAATAAGTATTAGGAAACTATCAGAGGTCAGGGAAAAACCACCTAAAAGCAACAGAGATTTTTAAAAATGCCTGAATATCACACAGGGCTAGGAGTAATTTGGGTTCCTACCAGCCATAGATGGAAATCCCATAATCCAGAAGATACTATGTAGAATGCCAAGAAGAATACTAAGAGGAAAATTAGCCCTAACCTAAATGAAATACTGCTCCGCTTCCACCTTTAAAAAAATCATGAAAGCAAGCCTTGTAAGAATTAAATTTTTTCCACATAACTTAATTGTACCCCCGAACAAATTCCAAGAATATTTATAGGAATGCAAGAAAAATCCAGCACCCTAAAAGGTAAAATTCACAATGTCTGGCACCCGATAAAAAATTATCAGGCATGACAAAGATGCAGTGTGTTGATAAAGAGAGGGTACGGAAAAAGGGTTCCAAATGTACACTATAGACCACAGTTGGTGGTAATAGTCTGATGATATTATCTCTGTAACAAATGTTCTACCATGGTGTGGTGTGTTGGTGAAGGGGTGCTATATGGGAATTCTACACATGTGCATGATTGTTTTGTAAGTTCACAACTTCTGTATTTTAAAAAATAACAATAGGTGGGTTGGGGGAAAAATACACCAAATATAAGACATGGACTGCAGTTAGTAGTACTATTTTGAAGCTATGGACTATAGTTAGTAATATTTTGACGATGCTCTTGCATAGCTTGTAAAAAATGTTTCACAACAATGCAGGGTGTTGGTGGGGATGATGTATGGGTCCCTGTATGATGGTATGCATGTTTATTTTGTAAGTTCACAACTTTTACTACATACTTATTGTTTACAAATTTTCATGTATGAATGACATACTTCAATAAAATTTTAAAAATGAAAAAAAAAAGGGGGGGGGAAAAAAAAAGGCATGCAACAAAAAAAAAAAACAAAAAAAAAAAAAAAAAAAAAAAAAAAAAAAAAAAAAAAAAAGAAAAGAAAAACCCTAAAAAAAAAATGATCAGGCATGCAAAGGAGGAAAACATGACCTATAATGAGACAGAAAAAGCAGAAACACAGTCAGAAAATATACAGATTAAAAATTATTGAACTATATTCTATATGTGTAAGAAGGTTAAGGCAGATCAAGCATAGGATTAAAAGCAGATTAGACATTGCAGGGGAAAAAAAAAAAGATCAGTAAACATGAACCCAAAGCAAGAGAAACTATCCTAAACGAAACACCAGTATATGTACCGGGGCCAGGAACTGAAGCCCAGACCTCGTATATGGGCAGCAAGCACTCAACCACTGAACTACATCAGCTCCCCTGAGTTGGGTTTTTCATTTGCTTGCTTGTTGTTTGTTTTTTTGTTGTTTATAGGAGGAACAAGGGACCAAACCTTGGAGCTCCCATGTGGGAAGCAGGTGCTCTACTGAGCTACATATGCTCCCAACAACATTTTATACAGGTTTTGTTTTATTTTTTTAAGATTTATTTTATTTATTTATTTCTTCCCACGCTCCCACCCCCCACTGTTTTTCACATGCTGAGTCTGTTCATCTTCCTTGTTTCCTTTTAGGAGGCACCAGAAGCGGAACCCAGGACCTCCAATGTGGGAGGGAGGCATCCAATGGACTGAGCCACCTCCGCTCCCTACCTTGTTGTATCTCTCATTCTGTTTTTCCTCCCCACGTTTCTCGTTGCCTCATTTTGCTATGCCACATCACCATGCTTGCCCATCGCATCAGCTCGCTGTCTTCTTTATGAGTCACCAGGAATCTGTGCTCACTGCTTTTTTGTTTTGTCTCCCATCACGTTCTTTTCTTCTTGTAGTCTCTTGTTGTGTCTGCTTGCCGCGCCTGCCAGTTGCACCAGCTTGCTGTCTTCTTTAGGAGGCACCGGGATACAAACCAGCAACCTCCCATGTGGTAATCGGGAACCCAGTCGCCTGAGCCACATCCGCTTTCCTATATAGGTTTTATAAATGTATTCCGTATGTTGAAGAAGTTGGAGGAAAGACTGACCATGTTAAGTACAGACATGGAAGATTAAAAAGAACCAGAAAAGGGAACCAGCTATAGCTCAATTGGCAGGGCTCCGGTTTACCACATGGGAGGCCCCGGGTTCGGTTCCCGGGGCCTCCTCGAGTGGGCAGACCGCCTTGAGAAGGCAAGCCGCCGCGCGGTGAGCTGACTCGGCAGGTCGCCGCAGCGGGGGGAGACAAGCAGACAGAGAAGAACACAAAAATGAACACAACAAGAAAAAGCAGAAAGGTGGGGGACATAAAATAATAAAATAAAAAAAAAGAACCAGAAAAGAAACCAGAATGTCAGATGAAAAATGCACTGAGTGGGATAAATGACAGACAAGAGGGCAGAAGCAAAGACTACTGAATTTGAAAACATAGCATTAGAAATTACCCAAAATGAAATACGAAAGAAGAAAAAAAAAAGCCACAGTAAGCTCTAAGACAACTGACCTAAAATAAGTGTAACTGAGTCCTCAAAGCATGGAATCATAGGAAGCACAGAAAAAAATATTTGAAGACATTATGGCTGAAAAATTTCCAAATTTAATGAAGACTATGAACTTAAAGATCAAGCTCAACAAACCTAAAACACAAGAAAACAAGGGGAAAGCATACCAAGGCACATCATAAACAAACTGCTTAAAACCAGTAATAAAGAGAAAAATCTTATAAGCAGTCAGAAAAAAAAAAAGGACATGATATACAGAGAAACAAAGGAAAGATGACAATGGATTAATCATAAACAATGGAAGTTAAAAGGCAGTCTTTAAAGTAAAACATTAGAATTCTATACCTGGGAAGTAGATGTGGTTCAAGCGATTGGGTGCCCGTCTACCATATAGGAGGCCCAGGGTTCGATTCCCAGGGCCTCCTGGTGAAAAGCAAGCTGGTCTGAGCAGAGAGCTGGCGCAGCAAGATGACACAACAAAAAGAAACACAGAAGAGAGACAATAAGAGACACAGTAGACCAGGGAGCTGAGGTGGCGCAAGATATTGAACCACCTCTCTCCACTTGGGAAGGTCCCAGGATCAGTTCCCGGTGCCGCATAAAGAGAAGACAAGCAGACACAGAAGAATACACAGAGGGTCAGAGTTCCAGCACCGCTGCTGTTTGCACTTGCTCCCACACCTGCTGCTGCACCAGTGAATCCACGCATGGTGTGGGGCTCCCACGGGGCCAAGTCTGTCACAGTCCTGTCGGGGCCCCAGAGGGTCCTGGGGTTCCTCCCATACGGCCGGGGACTCCCAGGGCCGGAGAATGCTAAACTGCGGGTGGGGCCCCAGGGGGAGCAGGCAGGTGCACTCCCCCAGGACTGCTCCTTCCACGCTCTAACAGACTTCTCGTTGTCCATCCTAGTGCCTCCCTACACCATCATCTACTTCCCGGTTCAAGGGCACTGCAAGGCCATGCGCATACTGCTGGCTGACCAGGGCTAGAGCTGGAAGAAGGAGGTGGTAACCAAAGACACCTGGCTGCAGGGCAACCTCAAGGCCTCCTGTCTGTACAGGCAGCTCCCTAAGTTCCAGGATGGAGACACCATCCTGCGGCACCTGGGCTACTTGCTTGGACTATATGGCAAGGACCAACGGAAGGCAGCCCTGGTGGACATGGTGAACGACAGCGTGGAGGACCTCTGCTGCAAATACGGCAGCCTCAACTGTACCAACTACAAGGTGGGCAAGGATGACTACTTGCGGGCGCTGCCGAGGTACCTGACGCCTTTCAAGACCCTGCTGGCCTAGAACCAGGGCAGCCAGGCCTTCATCGTGGGTGGCCAGATCTCCTTTGCCGACTACACCTGCTGGACCTGCTGCAGAACCAGCAGGTGCTGGCTGGCCCCTGGCTGCCTGGACTCCTCTCCTGCTCTCGGCCTACATGGCACACCTCAGTGCCTGGCCCAAGCTCAAGGCTTTCCTGGCCTCCCCCGTGTATGTGAACAGCCCCATTAACAGCAACGGGAAACAGTGAGGGCAGGTGGGACCCGACCTGCCTCCCTCCCCAGGACCAGTAAAATTTCTGAACAAGGGGAAAAAAAAGAAAAGAAAAGCAGACAGCGAGCACAAAAACAATGAGGCATGTGGGGGTAGAAATAAATAAATCTAAAGGAAAAAAAACAAAACAAAAAGAATTCTATATCTAGTGAAAATATCTTCCAAAAATAAAGACAAAATATTTATTTTTATACTTAGACATATGAGAGTTGAAAGAACTTCTCATTAGTAGATGTACAATAAGTGTTTAAAGGAATTTCTTCAGACAGAAGGAAAATGATACTGAACAGCAACCTGGATCACAACTAATACTATAGCATATCAAATTATTTTTTTTAAATCAGAAACATTTCATAAACATACCAATTCAAACATAACAAAACTTGTAAGATGTAACTAAAGCAATATTAGAGGGGAATTCATAATACAAAATGCCTACATTATGGAAAAAAGGGTCTCAAAATCAATGACTTTACCTTTCCACCTTATGAAACTAGAAAAAGAAATGAAGCCGTAAGTAGAAGGAAATAAAGGTCATAATGGAAATCCATATGAACCAAATAGAAAATCAATGGAAAACAGAAACAGAGAAAAAAATATCAATGAAACCAAAAGCGGGTGCTTTGAGAATGTTGTTATTATTGACAAATTTCTAGTCAGGAAAAAAAGAAGACAGACAACATTACCCTGATACCCAAACCAGAAAAAGACATTACAATAAAACTACAGACCAGCATCCCTCATAAACACAGATGTGAACATTCTTAAAATTTTAGCAAATCAAATCCAACAATGTTAAAAAGGATTAATACATTGTGACCAAGTGCAGTTTGTCTTAGAAAGGTTTACAATTTGAAAAATCAATGTAATTCACCATACCAACAGAATAAAAAGAAAAAATATACAATCATTTCAATAGATGCAAAAAGAAGCGTTTGACAAAACTTTTATCTAAACATTTTTACATACATATACACATACACACATATATAAACTCCCTGCAAACTAGGAATAGAAAGGAACCTCCACAAACCAATAAAGGACATCTATGAAAAACCTATGGGTAACATCATGCTTAATGATGAAAGACTGAATGCTTTTCCCCTAAGATCAGAACAAAACAAGGATATCCTTTCCTACCACTTCTTTTCAATACCGTAGGAGAGGTCCTAATCTTAGCCAGTGCAATAAGAAAAGAAAAGAAAAAAAAGAAATTAAAGGCATCCAAAATAGAAAGTAAGAGGTAAAACTGTTTTTACTCATAGAACTCAAACAGAAAAACAATTGAAATTTGTAAAGGGTGAGATAAAAAACAAAGTTAAAATTTCACTTAAAAAGAAAGCTACTCACTCAGCGCATACAGTTTTTCCAGCTGATGTATGTGCAGATACTAAAACAGACTGATTATTATCAACACACTGAATGGCTTCTCTTTGAAAAGCATCAAGAATGAATGGGTATTCCTATAAAAATAAAATATTAATAAGTGCATGAAAATACTGCCATATCAGACACAGTTAAAATCAAATGAGTGTAGAGAGAAGGAAACAGAACAGCAGCTATGTATAGAGAAGGAAGCATAGAGAGACTGGGAGGTGATGAGTTTTTTGTCTGTTTTTTGTTTATTATTATTACTGGAATAATAAAAATGCTCTTATAATGGCTGAATTAACGAATGTACAACTACATGATTATACCAAATACCACTGATTTTAAATACTGGATAGATGCTTTACTAATATGTATCAATAAAATTGATTTGTTTAAAAAAAAAAAAAATCAAAAGATGGTAACAACCCCCCCCAAAGGGTTTTGAGAATATTCCTTAACTATATTCTTTTTAGGAAATACACCAACCACTAGCCAAAATTAGGAATGGCAAAAACATCTTCAAGCAGACAGCATAAAAGTTAATTCTGCTGTCTTAATCTTTAAATTATTATATTATATTTGTATATAAATTAAATTCATGGCAATGAATTAATCACTACCATTTGTCAAGAACATACTTGGTGGTAGGCACTGAGTAAGATATTTTCCATACATTATTACTAATCTTCACAAAAACCCCTATTATTTCTTTTCATTGACAGCATGCTAGTTTATGGATTTTGTTCTCACTATATTTGTCTCTAGGTGGTTGGAACTCCTCGGTATGTTCATACATCGGGAAGTATAAAACTCTCATCTGAAAAAGTTTATCTTACAGATTTTTAAGAAAAAGATGGACTCACAAAACTGTACAAACTGATTCACAGACCTTTGCAGCTTTTCCAACTCGAGGCTTAAGTGGTAAATAATCTTCATCTGCAGGAAGCGCAACCTAATGTCAAATAAAATGTAAAAAAAAAAAAAAAAAAATGACCAACTTACTATTGGGGAATTATCATATTCAGCATTCCATTATCAATGAGGGTGTGAAAATTAACAGTGATGAACCAGAGACTGTCTGACAGATTTAGACACTATAAAATTAAATAAACTGCCTTTAAAGAACAAGACAAAAAGTTAAAACGACAACATTAAAAAAAACCTCTACTAGCATTTGTCTCACAGTAAAGTAAGTAAAAGGTTACATGTCTATTTCCCTGAAGAAACTGTTGTTTACTAATCATGATATGATTCCCACCCAAGGTAGATCAACCTGTGGGACCTTTGTTAGTTATCTTTGTAATTTTCCAAACCTAATGTACTCCTTGACACTAGTAAATCCTCAAAAAAGTTGAATGTACAAAAGACATGTTACTACATGAAAGAAAACTTTGTGAAATAAAATGATACTTCCTATTTCAGGGAACAAGAAATTAGTTATTTCTCTCCAGTAAAGATTAAGTTCTAGAGAGCAGTTCACAATATACCTAAATTCCCAAGATTTAAAAATTAGTAGTGGCAATGTTTACATGTTTCTAACCATAGGATGCTAACTAATTCAGTGTATAAATAGTCCACAGGGTATTTTTAAGAAATTAGAAATCATTTCTGAAAGCAAAACTTCAATAAACAGATATTAGATATGATTAGCCGCCTTAGACATAGAAATTTCCAGTAAATTTCTAACTCAATTAGAATCAAGATGATTTGGATAAAGTTTCAGAAAAAGAATGACTTGAATCTGACTATAATTAAGAAATATGAAGTAATCAATTATGAAACCTAATGATTTATACCCAGTATGAAGAATGTGTTAGAAGTGTGATGCTCTAAACAGAGTCAATAAAGGAAAGCCCAAAACTTAGAATTTGGTAGTTTACAGAGCACACTTCAGACAAGAGTTAACTATGAGTTGTTCTAGTTAGTGAATGAACACTTCTGGGAGGTAGGAATAGTTTCATCACTCTTTCCCTTATGACTATATATTCCCTCTTAACACTATTCCAAGAAAGTTTCTAATTATATTTCCCAGATAACTGATTGTAAGAGGACTACTTATCAATTAAATTAAGGAAATGACATTCTTTTGTATATCTCATTCTATTCTATGCATAATTAATGTAAGTCTATCATAGAAAGCCCAATGACAAAATCAGATTTCTGGATCTAAAAATCTGAAGACTAGTCACTAAATCAAGACATGATTCCCACTCAAGGTAAGCACAACCTGTGGAACCCTATCTGGTTAGTCAACTTATGGACCATCATGTCTCTCTTGATAGTCTATATGATATCACAAAGAACTTGGCCACAAAGCAATTAAGATTTTAGTATCTCTGAGATTTAACAGCAACAACAAAAAACTATGATTTTACATCTCTGGGAATCAAAGGTTATGGTTTCATTCTCTGAAAACAGTCTGGATAACACCGACATATGAAAGACAAGAATCTGAAGAGACTAAGGAGTCAGAAAAGTAGAAAACCAGGAAAAATGGCTGAGTCAAAAAAAAACTTAGTAATTAAGACACTGATGATCATTGCCAGAGCAGTTTCAAAAGAATGGAGGGGGTAGAAATCTAATTGTAGTGGATTAAAGGATTAAAAGATGAGTGGAAGATTAAAAAGTCTAAACAGGGATTCTCCTAGGAGCCTTCAAACAAATCATTCAATAGTAACTCTGTGAGAGCAGGGACCAGGTGTCTTTTGTTTATCTCTTCATATTCAGTATATAAGAAAATGTTCTTGGCACTCAAAAGATATTTGTCAAATGAATGACTATAAAATGGAAGGAGAAAATAAATATCATGGCTGAAAAGTAACCAAGTACAAAAACAAAAGAGAAGCTTTTGCATGTTTACGTGCTGACAGAAAAGGACAAGTAGAGAAAAAGAGATTCTAGAAACAGGGAGGGGAAATGGAATAATCAAAGTGTTTGTGGAGGTGGGAGTAAGAGCACTGGCAGTTGAAGTGTCTTTCCCTTTGAATAGATGAGACAGGTGCAGATAGGTTTGGTGAAAGAGGTTATAATCAGAGGACACTCCTACTCAATATCCTCAATCCTGTACATGAAGTTAAGAATTAAAACTACTAGCTAAGAAAGTGAAAGGATGTGACAGAATGGAGGACTTGAAGATGATAAGAAGGACAAAAAGAGCATCTGATGTAGGACTTGTGTACTTCTTATTTTGTTTTATCTTTTGTAACCTCAGAGCATCAAACAGGGTCTAACACAAGTGTTGAACAAATGAGCAAAAAATGAGCATACAGCTGCCAAACTAAATGATCTTCCAAAAGGAAGAAACATAAGGAACTTTCAGTGGAAAAACAGGGATTTTATAAGAAAAGGTTCTAAAGCTGTATCAAAAGCCATTTTTTGTTCATTTGGAATTACTCTGCTTATTCAATAGAGACTTTTAATAAAATTCTCCAATTCCCTGTAACAAGAACTTGCTGTAAGATTATATCATAATGATAAAAAGCTTGATAGAAGGAAAGAGTATTAAAGTTCCCCATCCTTTTTGTTTATAAACACTCACTTCTAAAGGGATACTATAGGGAAGCAGATGTGGCTCAGGCAACTGGGCTCCTGCCTACCACATGGGAGGTCCGTGGTTCGGTTCCCGGTGCCTCCTAAAGAAGACAGTGAGTTGGCATGAAGGGCAGGCGTGGCAAGCTGACACAAGATGACGCAACAAGAGACACAAGAAAAAACATAATGAGAGACACAACAAAGCAGGGAGCAGAGGTTTCTGGTGCCTCCTAAAGAAAAAACGAGCAAGACAGCAAGCTGATGCAACAAGATGATCCAAGAGACACAAGAAGAAAAAACATAATGAGACACAACAAAGCAGGGAACGGAGGTGGCTCAAGTGATTACAAGCCAGCCTCCCACATCGGACATCCCAGTTTCAGTTTCCAGTGCTTCCTAAAGACACAGGAAGCGCAAAACAACGAGGGAGTGGGGAGAAATAAATAAAATAAATCTTAAAAAAAAATAAATAGGGAACCAGCTGTGGCTCAATTGGTAGGGCTCTGGTTTACCACATGGGAGGCCCCGGGTTTGGTTCCTGGGGCTGCCTGGAGAAGGCAAGCCGCTGCGCGGTGAGCTGACTCAGTGGGATGCCGCAGCAGGGGGAGACAAGCAGACACAGAAAAACGCAAAAGGAGATGAACATAGCAAGCACAAGCAGCAAGGGGGGATATATAAATAAATAAGAAATAAATCTTTAAATAAATAAATAAATAAATAAAAATAAAGAGATATTATAAACTATCAGTGAACACCATCTTGTGGCAGAACCAAGAAACTGCAATTTTCAGGGCAAGACATGAAATAGAACAAGACGAGCAAAAGGATACTGTTACCTGACCTTAAGAGTACAGACATGGAATGAACGAACATAATGGGGGAATGTCAACCATAGACCAAAGTGGACTTATTATTATTGTAGTAATGGAAGAACTCATAACACTGATATAAAGATAGTGATACCAGAGGTTCTCAGGCGAATGGGAGGGAAGAATAGGTTTAACATAGAGGGCATTTATAGGGCTTTGGAATTGCTCTGCATGATATTGCAATGACGGATACAAGCCATAACACATTTTGCCAAAACCTATAAAATTGTACAGTGCAAAGTGTAAAACATAATGTAAACTATAAACCATTGTTAGTAGCAATGCTTCATTATTTGTTCATAAATTCTAACAAATGTACCACAGTAATGTAAGATGTTATTAATAGGGGAAAATTTGAGAAAGGGAGGGAGTGGGGTATATGGGAATACCCTATATTTTAACTTTTCTGTAATCTAAAACTTCTTTAAAAATAAAGTTAAAAATAATTTTTTTTTTAAAGTACAGACATGAACAAATACTAAACACCTACTCTGTGCTGGGCACTTTACCTAATTTTTCATATAATCTTCACAAACAACTCATTAGGCAGATCCCATTATCCAAAGTTCACAAATTTAAAAAACAATGTTCAAAAAGGTTATAAAAAAATTTACCCAACATTGCAGTTAATAAAAGTGCTTGGCCAGGATTTGAACTCACATCTGATTACAAAGCCCCTGCAACTTCTACCACACTATGTGCACTCTACAAAAACTGCTTGGACAGGCTCTCTAATTGCATGTAGACATCATCGCTCTACCCAGGCGGCTGTGTCGATTCAGTTCCAAGTGGAGACCGGGGCCATACCAAGGCGGAGAAGACTCAAAAGAGTGTGAAGACTGCTCCTGGAGCAGTTGTGTGTGTGGAAAGTGACATCAGGGGAGATGTAACTATAGGATCTAGGATGCTGATAGAGCCTAAAGCACAGATTATTGCAGAAGTTGGGCCAACAGTGATCGGTGAAGGTAACCTAATAGAAGAACAGGCCCTTATCATAAATGCTCACCCTGATAAAACATCCATGATGATGGAGATTCAGAGGCCAAACCTGTAATAATTGGTACCAATAATGTGTTTCAAGTTGGCTATTATTCTC
>PVKH010027168.1:0-13066 GCA_004027955.1 Chaetophractus vellerosus | reverse complement strand
AAAAAAAACACAAAAAAACAACAACAAAAAATGAGCAAAGAACGAGCAGAAAACAAGCAAAATAAAATGGGCAGGGAGTGGATGTGGCTCAAGCAGTTAAGCACCTACCTCTCACATGGGAGGTCCCGGGCTCAGTTCCCGGTGCCTCCTAAAGAAAAAACAGACAAGGAGCAAAAACAAGAAGCGCAAACAACAAGCAAAAATGAGCAAACAGCCATCTGGGATGGGGGTGGGGCAGGGGGAACTATTTAACTGAAGAATATAATCAGGTGTCTTACCCCAACTAATAAGGGTAATTTAAGTTCTAAAGGTCTGATGAATAACCAACCTGAAAAGTGTCAGCAACTCGATGTAGGAACTCAATTACAAAGAGAGGTGGCACTTCAGTCTGTATGACAGAAACAAAGAAGAGCTTGTCCCGGTATATACTGATGAGGTAGTGGTGAGGTGTTGGAATGACAGGTGGTACATTTTCAACATCTGCAGCTTTCTCTTGAGCTTCAAAGAAATAATCACAGACAGACTGGCTCACAACACTCTTCCAGTGCTTTTCTAGAAATATGTCACCGGAACAGTTTATGAGAAATAGACTGTGGATCATTTTCTGTGGGCGGAAAAAGTTTAAATTTATTATATATCAAAAAGTATCTTTATATTACCTTGACACTAAAATTAAAGACATCACAAGAAAACTACAGATGAATTTCCTTATGAATAAAGATGCAAAAATCCTTAACTAGCAAACTTAATTCAGCAACAAATAGAAAGGATTATATACCATGACCAGTGGAATTTATTCTAGGAATGCAAGGTTGATTAAAAAAAAAAAATCAAGGTAATTCACAATAGTAACAGAATTAAGGACAAAAAAACATGATCATCTCCAAAGGTACAAAAAGGCATTTGACAAAATCAAACACCACTTCATGATAAAAATTCTTAAACTAGGAATAGAAAATAACATCCTCAACTTGATGAAGGACACCTATGAAATCCCCCACAGCTAACATCATACTTAATGATGAACGGCCAAAAGCTTTCCCCATAATATCAGGAAAAAGACAAGGATGTCTGTTCTCACCACTTACATTCAACACTGTACTGGAAGGCCTAGCAAGGGCAATGAGGCAAGAAAATGAGATAAAAGGCTTCCAGATTGGAAAGGAAGAAGTAAAACTATTTCTATTTACAGGTGACATGATCTTGTATGCAGAAAACCTGAAGGTATCCACACACACACACAAAACTATTAGAGCTGAAAAATAAGTTCAGCAGGATGTGGGTACAAGATAGACATATAAAAATCATTCTATTTCTATACATTAACAATAAACAATCTGAAAATGAAATAAAAGAAGAAATTCACTTAAAACTACATCAAAGAGCTAGTAGACTGAAAGTTATAAAACATTGTCGAAAGAAATTAAAGAAGACCAAAGTAAATGGAAAGACCTTCCATGCACATGGATTAGAAGATTTAATATTGTTAAGATGACAATACAACAAAAATGAATCTACAGAATCAATATAATCCCTATCAAAATCCCAGCTGCTTTATTTTATGAAAATTGACAGGGTGATCCTAAAATTCATGTGGAAATGCAAGACATTCAGAATAGCCAAAACAATCTTGAAAAAGAAAAACAAAATTGCAGGCCGCACACTTCCCAATTTCAACACTTACTATTAAGCAACAGTAATCAAGACTGTGTGGTACTGGCATAAGGATAGACACATAGGCCAATGGAATATAAGTGAGAGTCCAAAAATAAAGCCTTACATATAAAGTCAACTGATTTTTGGCAAGGGTGCCAGGACCATTCAAAGGGGAAAAGAACAGTCTCTTCAACAAATGGTGCTGGGACACCTGGATAGCAACATGGGGAAAAAAAAAAAGTTGTTGGATAGACCTCTATCTCACACCATATACAAACATTAAGTCAAGGAGATAAAAGCCTAAATGTGCCCCCATTTAGACATGTTCATAATCTTAATCCAAATTCCTGTGGGTGTGACTCCTTTGTAAACAGAATCTCTTGAAGACGCTATTTTTAGTTGAGGTGTGGCCAAATTGAAGCAGGGTGGGTTTTAATTTGGATTACTGGAAGCCTTAAAAGACCACTGGAGAAGACTAAGAACATCACTATGTGATGGAAGATTGCCCACACCAACCCCAGAAGAAAGCAAGCCTTGCCTATATCTAGATTTTGGACTATTTCTTGTCTCAAAACCATGAGCCAATCAATTCCCATTATTTAAGCCAACTCATTTTGTGGTATTTGTTAGAGCAGCCTGGCAAACTATGACATCAGGGAAATACAAATAAAAACCATAATGAGATACAACTTCATACTCGCTAGGATGGCTATATAATCAAAAAGGCAGACAATAACAAGTTCTAGAAAGAATGTGGAGAAATTGTAACCCTCACACATTACTGGTAGGAATGTAAAATGGTGCAGGCATTGTGGAAAACAGTTTGGCAGTTCCTCAAAAAGTTAAATATGATACTCCTACATATTTATCAACAAGAATTGAAAACAGGTACTCAAGTACTTTTACATGCATGTTCATAGCAGCACTATTCACAATACCAAAAGGTGGAAGCAACCCAACTGTCTATCAAGAGATGAATGGATAAACAAAATATGGTATACATACACAGTGGAATATTATTTAGTCATAAAAAGTAACGAGTTACAGATATATGTTACAATACGAACTTCAAAAACATGTTAAATGAAAGAAGCCAGTCATAAAAGACCACACAATGTATGATTCCATTTGTATGAAATCTCCAGAATATGTAAATTCACAGAGATAGAAAGTAGATTAGTGGTTGCCAGGGGCAGGGGTTGGGGTGGGGATGAGGGATGGGAGAGGGGTGAATGGTAATTGTTTTGGTGTTTCTTTTGAGGTGATGAAAACTGTCTGGAATTGGACAAAGGTGATGGTTGTAAATCTTTGTGAATATACTAAATACCACTAATTATATACTTTAAAATGAATGAATTTCATGGTATGTGAATTATATCTCAATTAATAAAAAGCATTCTTAATACCTCGAGACATATAAATCCATTCTCAGGTACATATTCAACAGAAATGTGTACACATGTGCACCAAAAACAAATATAGGAGTATTTGTAATAGCCAAAATCGACCACAGCTCAAATGTTCACTAATAGTACAATGGAAAAAAAAACTAACATTTATAAAATGAAACATTATACAGCAATGAAAATGAAGCAAACATATGAACCTTATAAACATAATGTGGAACAAACCAAGCCAGATATGAAAGAATACCTACTGTATGATTCCATTTATATGAAGATCTAGAAGAGGCAAAACAAATATGGTGCAAGAAATCAAATGGTGGAGAATGGAGGTAGTGACTGAGAGGGGGATAGGAGAGTCTTCTGTGGTTCTGATATTTTATTTCTTGATCTGGGTAATAGTTACAAGTTGTGTTCATTTTGTGATAATTCATTGGGTTTTATGTTATCATTTATATACTTGTCTGAGTATAAGTTAAGTCAAAATAAAAAAAAATATTTTCCCTGTAGTATGGAGAACAGTGGAAAAATGTCTAATTACCTTAACTTGTCTCTTTCTTTTATGTGGATAACATCAGTATCAGATGTTTAGTCTAGCAGTCTAATCATTCAACATAATAGTACTGTATGATAAATGCAGCCTGGGGAGAAAGAGTTTACTATCTCTGAATTTAGCTTCTGTGCATGAAGATAAATTCCAAAGAAAAAGGAAAGGAAGGCTTTTCAGAACTGATTCATTCAGTTTTGTTGACACAGAAAGCAATGACATCAATCTGACCAGTTCTTTTTGGAGGAAATGAAGTCATTTATTTTATGAAAACACCGACATTTAAAGACTATCTGGTGAGTTCCCCTTCCCATTTGGCATATGTTCAATAGTTATCAAGTAAATAATACTAATTACTAAGACATTTGCTTTAGTAAGTACTATATTAATGAAGTATAAATGCTGATAATAGTTTAGGGTTACTGTTTACTAATAACAAAAAATATTTCTTTATTCAAAGTTATTTCTGTTTAGCCAAGCAATCAACTTGTGTTGGTAGCAATAAACCCTAAAACCTCAGGTTTGGGACCCGCTAAATTTTTCCACTTTATCCAGTCAGATGCTTGCTTAGTAGGTTTGCTTTCTGTTAGACATATTTCTATTTTGGTGTTTGTGATGGTTAAGTTCATGTGTCTACTTGGCTAGATTATGGTGTCCAGTTGTTTGATCAAGCAAGCACTGGCCTCACTGTTACTACGAGGATATTTCATGGATTTAAATCATCACTAGGTTAATCGCATCTATGGCTGATTCCATCTATAATCAACTTAAGACAAGGGCTTCAGTGATGAGAGAGGATTCATCAATTATCAGCTGTAGGCCTTAAGGAGAAAACAGATGATTTCAACACCTAGAAGGGAGAATTTCCATCTCTACTTCAAGCCAGCCAGCCTTTCCTGGGAAATTCACTGAAAATCTTTATTGAGTTCCCAACTTGGGGTCTGCCCTATGGAACCTGGAATTGCCCTAGTTATGTGAGCTAGCTCTTATAATAAATCTCTTAATATTTATATCTATCTCCTGTCAGTTCTCTTTCCTTGGAGAACCCTGACTAATACAGTATTTAAATTGTAAGTGCCACGGGAATACACGGACTTGAAATACAGTGCCTGCTAACTTTAAGTATAACCACTGTAATTAGCTCACTTATTGAGCACTTCAGGTGAGCCAGCTATGGAATATGAAATCCTTTGCAAAAATTAATCTTTCAGTTCTATTCAAAATATTATTCATTAGGGATAAATTACTAATACATAAAATGTATTGTGTACTTGCTATGGGCCAAGCATTATACTAAATGCTTTACTTACATGATCACATTTAATCTTCACAAATCTATGCTATAAATACTGTTCTCTTCCCCATTTTACAGATAAGACAATGAAGTCCTAGAAAAGGTAAGTCAATTAGCTTAGATCACACAGTAAGTGGGTTTAAATTCTGGCTCTGACACTTACTGCGTGATCTAAGCTAATTGACTACCATATTGGACATTTCTGCATTGAGTGCATTTCTGATAATTAGTCCCTAAGGGCAGGTAAGAGGAGTTCAAGTTTCAACTGGATCCTCTATGGGTTTTCAAGTTTGATTCTCAAACTTGTTCTTTTTTTCTTTAAATCATCCTACCATCTCTACCTAAACGTTTCAAATTCGGTACATTACAAACTAAACACATCATCCGTTCTCCGCAAAATTCCTCCTCCTCAAATGAGGGTTCCTGATTTTATAGTGGCATCATCTTCTTGGTCATCTTGGCCATAAATTTTAAATTCAATCCAAATCCACCATATCCAATCAGTCACATCTCATAATTTTTCCGTACTCCCTGCCACCTCCTGAGTTCCACCCCAGGCGCATACAGGCGCCATCCTCTAACCGGACGTCGGTTCCGCTGTCAGTGGTTTTGTTCTACGATGAGGAAGCCTGCACCTGAGGTGCAAGTCGTCTGCACTTTAGTTCAGTGTGGGTGACAAGATCTTTTTCCCGCGCCAGAGCGTAAAGAGAGACCCTAAGTAGCTTGAACCTCGCCGGCCCGAAGCGCTGAGAACACTCGGCCGCAGGTGCACCGCTTCCTTCCGGCCCTGCTGGCACGGGAGGTCGGGAGGGAGGCGCGGCCCCTATCCACAACACGGGAGATGCTCCCGCAACTTAAGCTGGAGACTGGAGCCCCAGGTATTAGACCTATTCCCCATTTTCCGAGTCGTTCCCAGACTGCAGACTTCCCGCCCCTCACACTCACCCCGGTACCTGGTCCCGTCAGTGATTCGGCGCCAGGTCCTCTACCGATCTAGGCAGAGACAGCTGAGAAGGCCGTAAGGACCCCGCAGTTGGAGTGCCCAGGAGATTGCCTGACTAACACCTTCAAAGACACCGACTCGGTCTGCAGTATTGGAAAGACTAAATAAGCCGGGAGAAATTAAATGAGAGGAAAGACGTTTCTTGAGATTGAGGATGTAAATATTCTAGGTCACCAAGGATCTAGAATAACGGGGATTTCGCACCATCTGGACGCAGGCGCTCATCCGCGGCCTAACTCAGTCTGGGGTCCCTTACAGGCGGGGAGGTGGAATCAAGAAGGGGCGGGGTATTGACTGTGGGGGCCGATGGGTAAGGCCAATGGTTGTGGACTGGAGAGGCACGGACTGGGCGGGGCCTGAGGAGGCGGGGAGAGGGGCGTGCTCTGGAGGAAAAGAGGCGGTGAAGCGAGAGGGGGCGGGGCCAGGGCTCCAAGTGGGTGGGGCGCACCGGAGCCGAAGTAGGGTGGGAACGCGAAGATGGCAGCGGCGGAGGAAGAGCCGAAACCCAAAAAGCTGAAGGTGGAGGCGCCGCCAGCGCTGAGGTGAGCGCTGCCCAATGTGGGGAGGAGGGTGGCAGCGGCTGCCGCAGGCCAGCGCTCACGTGGGGTTGCGCGGTCCGGGCGCTGGGTGGTGTCCTGCTGTTGCGCGTGGGGCCAGCGCGCGGTACCCGCCGGCCGAGAGCCGCCCGCGTGGCCACGACTCCTCACCCGGCGCCCGCCGAATTTGGCCGAGTCGCAGCCTGCTCCCGAGAGGCTCAGGCTCCGGGCGTCCTTGACCAATCAGAGCGACCCGCTTAGGGGCAGAGGCAGCTGCCTGCAGGCTGCGGGCGCCACGTGCTAGCCTGCCTAGGCAGGGCGCGAGCGACCCTGGAAGACCAGACTAGACCAGTTTACAAACGGGCCACCTCATCTCCGGGGGCCTGCTCTGCCCTGGGGCAATGACAACCACTAGCGAATTCTCGGGGATTTTTCGGAAAGTGTCGTGAAAGGGCGCCTTGACCTTGCTCTTCGCGTAGATGCCTAAGGCTAGCAACTTTGAAGACCCGCTCCCTGGGACCCTGGGACCCAGATCCCGCCTCCGACGCATTGCGGGGCGGCATTTGGCTGAATGGATAGGAAAGGTTAAGTTTTCTTTTTTCTTTGCACTTTTTAGCAGCAGTGGACACAGTTCGGTCCCTGACACCTGCCTCACATGTGATTGGCATTGCAACTTTTACTTTAAAAAAGTTGTTTATTAAAATTACTTTAACAGTAAAGTAAACCATGTACCATGGTTATACAATTGATAAAATGTTCTTTAATCAATTGCAACATATGAACCACATTAATGCAAGACGTTAATAATATAGTGGTATAGGAACTCTATTTTGTGCATGATTTTTCATAAACCTACAACCTCTCTAGTTAAAAAAAAATACAATGGTAAAAAAAAAATACCCTTTCCTAAATAGTATAAAGTGCAGCATCAGAATCACTTGATGATTTTGAAATCATCACTATGTGGGAAGTCAGTGATTTTTCTGTCCAAAAATAGACACGAACTTAAAACTATTGGGCCCCTCCTGATACAAATCAAATCCTATTTATTCCAGCATCATTCTTCACCTTCAAAATAATGAATCATTACAAATGAAAAGAAAAGGTCACTTAGGGTTACCAAATCCCTGCCAATGCTTTTAATATATTCCTGTTACCCTCAGGTTTAGTGTGCCTATCTTACACTTAGAAAATGAACTTTTTTTTTTTTTTTTTTTACTTTTCAGCATGTTCTAGTTTTAATATAAAGCTTACAAACACTACGTAGAGTAAAGCAAAGACATTTGAATCTGACCTCTCTGGATTCCATGCATGTGCTTACCTGACTGCTGTTTATTAGAATATTTCTTTCACAAAGCTTTCCTCACCAAATTGGAAGATAGATACTACCTTTTCTCTACTATTCCATTAAACATACAACCCTTGGATTTTCCTTAGTAAAATATATATAATGCTCATCCATTTTCAAAGTGCTTTCCTATTCATTACCTTATTGCACAGCTCTGTGATTTAAGGAGGACAAGAATTCTTCTGTTTTGCAGATGAAGAAATTGAAGCCCAAATGAAACAACTGATTAAGCAATTGAAATATGAACCCAGGACATTTGGGTGAAAGTTCATTGATGCTTTACTCTACTCTCCTTGTCTTTATGCAGCCACCCAAGATATGCTTCTCTGCTTATGCATCCCTAAAAGTAATGATAATTAATAACTTTTAATACTTAAATAGAGATATCCAGGCACTGTTTCAGCAATTTACCTATTGTAACTAATTCACTTCCCACAACAATCCTGTAAAGTGGATACTATAATTATCTCCATTTTATGAATGAGGAAACAGACATAGAGAGATTAAGTAACTTGATCAAGCTCAACTATCTAGAAAGTAATGACATTGGGATTTGAATCCAAGTTTACTCTTAAATACTATGCTATAATTGTTAACTTCAATTGGCCAAAAAACTCCCTGGTGAACTGTTAATGCAGTTTTGTTTCTCTACTTTCTCTTCTGTTTTTTGTTAGTGTACATAACTTTTTATATTGTTGTAACATGTGCTTATGATACATAATAATACTTAGATATATATGCTGTAGTTTGTATGTCAGTAGTGTCTATTTAAGTTTATAAACATCCTTAGGCAACTAAAACTCATTTTATACAGTATCAACTTAGCATCACCTGTAGACATGAGTTTAAATACTTTTGAGGATGAAGGTAAAAGATTGGACACTGTTGAACACTGCGACAAATCTCTTAATTTTGTGCAAAGACACAAAAATTGGCAATTCCTGTTTTCGTTATATTAGTTTGGCTTTAAGTGTCATGGTGCGAAAATGCATTGAGAGATTGGACTGCATCATCTGTGATGACTTCCTTAACATTTAGGAGTAGCTATAGGCTTTGGTTAACTCTTTAAGGAGAATGACTTATAAAGTCTAAGGATAATTTGATGGGTAGAATCAGTCAGTGGGGGAACAAATTTATCATCTGTATTTATAGATGTCAGGAAAAGGATTTAGGCCCTATGGATATTTCAGGTAGTGCTTGGGCAGTGGAGTTCTCAACTAGGGGAGATTTTGCCCCAAGGAGATACTTGGCAATGTCTGGAGACTGGTTGTCACAACTGGGGTGAGGCTGGGGAGTGCTACTGATACTTAGTGGGTAGAGTTCAGTGAAATGCTGCTAAACATTCCACAGTGCAAAGGGCAGTTACCCACAACAAAGAATCATCAGGCCAAAAATGTCAGTTGCGTTGAGGTTGAGAAACTCTGTTCTAGGGAAAACATCCCACATGAGCTTCTCTTTCTTAAGTGTCCATTATTTTTCTGGGCTGGGTTGCCTTTCAGAGTATAGCAGTTGCTAAAGTTGGAAAGAAAGAAGCAGACTCCAGCATGTTTTCAGCTGGGATTGGGGAGAAGAAGGGAACATAATTGAGTACTTATTATATGCCAGGCATTATACTAATGCTTTATATATGCTATCTCATTTGATTCTCTCAATGCCTCTGAGGTGGGAGCAGTTTTCCCTGTGTTATAGATGAGATGCTTGGGACTGAAAGAAGTCAAGAAGCACTGTCAGGACTGCTCCCTAAATGAAGGTGTTCCACTTAGTTTTCTTTTCTCGTGTTAGGAAATCTCAACCAACTTCATTTCTTTAGCAGTCACCTCTAAGAGGATTCAGCTCCCTGCAGTGCTTGCTGAACAACTGCCAAGGCTGTTCTTTCAGTCATTGTTTTAAGTGCCTACTATTTTAGGCATGGTGCTGGAAACTGGGTACATAAATAGAAAGAGGTAAGATATAGGTACCATCCTCCTGGTTTGAAATGAGTGGGGTTTAGGAAGATGATACCTGAGCACCCTGAAGGATAACTAAGAGGTAGCCAGGTGTAAAGTAGGGGAAAAGTGCCTGGCTTTATAGGAAAGTTTGGAGCCAGAAATGTGAGAGTGCTGCCTCTGTTAGGGAACTGCAGATGGTTTGGTCTGACAGAAGCAGAAGGCATAAGGGTCCAGGCTTTGTACTGGATACTATTATGTGTGTGATCTTTCCTTCTCTTATGTCTCTAAGCTCTCAGACCCTAATTTCAACTGCCTGCTGAATATCTCCGGACACTTCAGAGTCATATATATCAACCTACATTCATCTTTTGTCCTAACCTGCACCTTCTCCCATGGTTCCTGTGTCTATTAATGGTACTACTATCTCCCTTTCTCTAAAGTTTGAAACCCAGCTGTTTGACTCATTTTCCATCCACATATAGTTATCAAAGTTGGTCTTCCTCAGTGATGTTTCCTAAATGCCTTTCCTTTTTCATTCGTGCCATCTTAACACAAGTGTAGACTTTATCTTTTGCTTAGATTTTGTACTGACTTCCTAACTGGTCTTCTACCTCTGGTCTCAAGTTCTGCTTAATCTTTCTCAGGCACATCTTTACTTCTTCATCATAGCTTCAAATATTTCTAAGCTCTGAAGTTGTTTTACGATAGGTTAAATGCTAAAAGCCCATATCATAATTTCCTCAGACATCAGCAATTAAGGATTGTTCCTGGTCATGACTTTTAACAATACTAAAAAGAAAACAAACTGCAATTTTCTCATCAAGTATTGAACTTTTCCCAAAATATTACCTAACCTTTTCACTTCTATATACCCATTTTATTCTTTCCTTTCATCTCCTACCTAACTTGTGTGTGTTTTTAAGGAGGTACCAGGGATCGAACCCAGGACCACGTACATGGGAAGCAGGTGCTCAACCACTGAGCTGTATCTGCTCCCCAGTGAGGGTTGGTTTTCTTATTTGTTTGTTTTGTTCTTAGGAGGTATTGGGGTTGAACCTGGGACCTTGTACGTAGGAAGCAAGCACTCAACCACTTGAGCTACATCTCCTCCCCATAACCTGTGTTTTTAAACCACATAGTAAGAGCTGGTGTAGCTCAGTAGTTGAGTGCCTGCTCCTGGGTTCAATCCTTGGTATCTCCTAAAAAATAAACAAACAAAAAACCACAGAGTAAACCTAGGAAGGAATATCTACATATTTCATAATCCTGTCTTCCAAAACATTTTTTATCTTTCAGAAAATTCTCTAGAAGATTACTTTATTTCTATAAACTGAGCATGTTTTTCTGGGAGTGGTCTGTTGTGAGGAGTAAATGAGAAAAATATGGTGAACCCTGGGAAACAGAAAGGATGATCATGTGTGTCTAAACTAGTATTGCACAGTGTCTGGTCTTTAGGAGCCACTAAATTAATGTTGAATGAATCATTAGCATAGCATAGAGTGGGACTGATAACCTTCACTTTCCTAGGCCCTTTTTTATTTATTTATTTTCAGAAGGTGACTATCAAAGGGCAATTATATTTGTTCACCCCATTTAGCTAAGACCTCTAAAGTGCAAAGTTAGTATGATCTTATTTTACATTTGTTACAGGGACCAAAAGTTACACAAACACGTAGAATATTCACAGTTCTGTTCTGTTCTTGGACAATTTCTCATTGATCAGTAGGGCATTTCAAGATGGCAGACACTGGAAAGTGAAATAATTGTACCTTCCCAACTTTTTCTCCCAACCATCAGCATAGTGCCTGGCACATAGTAGGTGTCCAATAACTATCCAGAATCATAGCTGATATGTGGCAGCATCAGATCTAGCTTCACACATGGATTCATTTTAATAGCTGGTTCTGCCCTTAGTTTCAAAATAATGACTTCCTGGTTTATTGTGCTGTCTGTGATGAAGAATTCAGTAGTTCTGTACATAATCTGTGATTTGCATCAGCAATTCTGCAGGCTTGAAAGAGTTTTGAGGCTAGAAGTTCAAAATGGAGCCCTCAGTAAGGCGATGCTTTCTCCTCAAAGTCTGCAATATTCACGTGCTGGCAGCCAGCTATCCTTGGGGTTCCTTAACTTGTATCCCTCGTGTCACATGGTGATGTCCTCTCCTCTCTAGAACCTTTTAATATTTTAATAATACAGCCTAAAAGCATTTTGGCTCCTTTTGCATAGTCATAAATTTACTCCTTTAAGAGTAAGGTTTTGGGCTATGAAGGAATAGAGAACAAGAGTCCCCTGAGGGAATTTATACAAATGCCTTCATGAGGTGCTTTCCTGTGCGTTATGTACCAGAGCAGAGACAGGGCTGTGGAGAGAGTGAGCCATAGGAAAGCCTGGATGGATGGTCCTGGGTGTCCAGAGTAAGCATGGAAGTGCTCGAAGCTCAGGGAGAGGGGGAAGGACTCTAGGAAAAAGATGGGCATTGAAAACTATGTTTCTGATTAGGGTAGACCTAGACTAAATAACACAAAATAAAGTATGAGGCTAACATGCATCTTTTTACCTGGAATATGGTTCTGATTCCCTTTTATCAATTAAAATCCTGCCTATTTACAAAATGTTCACAGTTAAGTGCATGTGTTTGTGAGTGTGTGTGTGTGTGGGGGAATGTCAAAATTATAAACAGACTTCAGGTTAGGATGGAGTTTTCAGGCTTGAGCAGTGGTTATTAAGAGTATGGGTTCTGGAATCAGACATCTCATTTGACTACTAGTGATCTTGGGAAGATTGCTTAATTGCCTTGTGTCTCTTTTCTCACCTATAAAATGGGCATAATGATAATTTCTACTTCAGAAGATTGATGAGAGGAACTAATGACAAATTAAATATAAACCTGGCACATAATAAGTCTTCAGTAAATGTTAGTTACTATTTTGGTGCTGCTTTTGGCTCTTACTCTGCTCCAGACACAGCAATTACAAATTAAAAAAAGAAAATGAAAAGATACAGATATATTAAAAAATAAGATAAACATTTCCAGGGAGAAAAAATGGAAAAGAAACGTGCAGTTAGACTCCTTGGTTCACGAGCTGGTGGAAATAGCTTGTGCAGGGGAACTGGAGTCAGATACCTTGGATGAAACTGGGAACTGGACTGGGGCTAGATGGAAGAAGGCTGAAAGCACCTGCTCCTGGCTATCGCTTTAAAGAGCTATGGACTGGAGTGGTGATGGACGTGGCCGAGCTGCCAGATGGCTCAGCTTTGGGAACTGTAATTCCCTACTGTCACCTAAAATAAGAACACATGCTGAGAAGTCAGGGGCAATAGAAGGGGAGGTACCTACCTTAAAACCACTGG
>PVKH010027167.1:0-13059 GCA_004027955.1 Chaetophractus vellerosus | reverse complement strand
TGCGTCCGTTCACGGCCGGCTTTCAGTTCGCGGGTGGCTGGCTGCGCTCCATTCGCGGGCGACCTGCCCTGCCCGTGGCGGCTTTTGCCCTGTCCGTGGCAGCTTCTTGCCCTGCCCACGGCGGCTCCGGCCCGCCCATGGCAGCTTGCCATTCTCAAGGCGGTCTGCCCGCTAGGAGAGGTCCCCGGGAATCGAACCCGGGGCCTCCCCTGTGGTATACCGGTGCCCTATCCACTGGGCTATCGAGCTGGCCCCGCAACTAAATATTTCATTCCACACAAGAACAATCTAGGATATAAACATTGCCATTATAGACTTTGAAAATTATTTACTTTCCAAGTTACTATCCTAAACCAAATTTAAAATCCATTAAAATAACCAATTGGAGTGTCAACGTATATACAGTTCAATTCAAATCAATAATAAGGATAATCAAATTATTTTGATGCTTGAGCTATAGTGTTATTTTTAAATGTGCCATTTGTTACTTTTCTGAAGCACCATGTATAGGGAATGAACATGAAATGACTTAATGGTTGTACAGGGAGAAAATTTACTAAAAATGTAAATATATTCCTAAAACTTTGATTTTAGAAATACTAGAAAAACCTCAACTTCATCTACAATTGTACAACATTAATCAGCTTTGGTCATTTGCATATTCAAAATGATCTTTATAATAATGGCTCTCAAATCTCAGTTATCACATAGTCATGTGATTTGTTCTCATAACCCTAATCAGAGACATACATATATACCAATATATATTGAATCTGAAAACCTATAAATTATTTTAGAACTCAGTGGTTATGTTACCATATTTTACAAGTCAAAGTCTAAATTCGTGATCCAAGGTATTGTTGCTATGGTCATAGATGGTACTATTGATAAGGCTTCAGCAATGATCATGGAAATTAATACATATTTATCAGAATATTCTTTATTATTCAAACTAAAATGAACCATATCAAAATGATTTACCTTAATTATTTCATAAATGTTTTTAATTAAAAGTTACCTTATGGAGAGGCATACCACTCCATTCCAACAAATCTCCTTCCTACACCCAACACACATTGTTTTTCTTATTATTACCCTAAGCCTATGACAGTGTTCAAAATTTCCTTCATCAGTCTTTAGGTTAAAAAAGTCTAAATGAATATGCTAATGTATTTGGGGAATACTATATTGTGATTCTATTATACAAAATAATAGAATCCTCTTCATGGGATTCTGCGATTAAAAAAAATGAGGGTAATAGAATAGATTTTGAATACAGGGATCAAATGCTATCATTGAGAAAACGATTTCATACATTTTCACAGTGAGAACATATTTTATAACTTCACCGACAAACCACTTTTGATAACCACACTTGTTTGGATATAATGCCACCATAATCAAGATGCTTAATGTATGCCTTTTTGGATGATTCTAATTAATTATAATTTATAATGGGAAAAGGCAGAATTGGCTGAAATTATGACTGGGTTTTTAATTTTCCTAAATAGTATGAAAAACACGATCATATCTAATCGGTACGGGGGTCACTAGATGAAGGTGGGGAATGAGATAGGAGACTGACAGATATTGTGAAATGTGGGCAGGGTGAGGAAAAATTAGAAAGAATATTTTACTTGCTGTAAGAGAAAGGTAGAGATGTGGTTCTTTTTCCTTTCTATTAGAATATTCATAAGCCTACAGTATGCTTTTGCAAGGAAAAAATTGTAAAAAGTTAAGAAAAGAAATCTTTTAAAATGCTATTCATTTGACCGAAATTTCAAATCCACAATAAGGATTCCATTTCTGCTTCTGAGGTGGGCCAAAATGCAACTGAATAGAAGGGAACGGTTGAAAATTGAATCTCTACATTTATACCTACAAATCAAATCAATCACAACATTAACAGTACAAATATGAGAGTGTTCTTTCATGAACTATAACAAATGTAGAATATTAATACATAATGTTAATAATAAGGTGTGTGGAAAAAATATACCAAGTGTACACCATGGACCATATTGGTTATAGTCTGATCATGTTCTTTCATAATCTGTAACAAATGTTCCACAGCAATGTGAGGTATTGGTGGAGGGGTGATATATGGGAATTCTGCATATTATGCATGATTGTTTTGTAAGCTCACAACTTCTCTAATAAAAAAAAATGAAAAAAATTAATCACAACACACATGCTTGCAAGGCCTAATTATTGATGATAAATTGTTAATTTGCCAGCTGAAACTTGGATCTTACAGATCAGAGAGCAAACCTTATTCAGGATTTCTTAAAAACTTGACAGACAAGTATAAATATAAATCCAGGAAAGAGAAACCAATAAAACTTTAAATAATGCATAACTTAATATGATTTTCAAAATTACTCTGGAATCATGGAACTAGACTTCATCATAACCTCTAACCTTTTGAAATAAATGAAAGTGTAGAATCTATATTTCTTCAAATTTTATTCCTTCTAGGGTATGTTTGCTTGTGGGAACCAAAAGGAAAACAATTGTGTAGGAAACAGTTATTCTTTCCTCAGCTCTCATCACTGTAACTTATGGATTCTCATCTTACAGCCAGTAAATACCTCTCCTTATAAGGCTCCTTCAAAAGCAGTTTCTCCTCCTTGGGGAGGATTCTTTAGTTTCAAGTTACAGAAACTTGGTTCAAACTAGCTTAGTCAAAAGAGGGAATTTTATGGGATCGTACCATTATGATCGAAATCAATCAGATTCAACACAAATATCTCTAATTACTTTAGCTTAAGAAGAATAGGAAAGGAATCAAAAGATAAACAAGGAAATAAGTTGGGTGGTAGAAAACAGTCTGTTGGTAAAGTAACCTGAGCAGGGGTTAAGGAATTTTATTCACGCTGATAATTTAAAAAAAAAAAGTTATTAAGGAATTAATTGTTTAACATTAAAGTGTGGTACTAGGATATAAAACATGCCCTGTTTCCAATATTTTGACATAAATACTTTTATTGGCCTAGGGTATATAAAATGTCTCAGCATTGCAATTAGATCATAAGCAAAATTTCCTCTAGTATCTTCAATATCAGATATGGCCCTAGTTAAAATCTTAGCTATCTGATTCAGTAAACAAAATTCAATTGACATAGTAATACCAATTCTCTTGGAATAATATGATTGTTGTCTTAATGGGTAAAGTCTTTAATCCTGCAGAAACTTAAGTTCAGATAAAGTAAAGCAAACTAATGGTAGTACTATTTTTATTTTAAGTTTAGGAAAAGTCTGTGATATTTGGTGTTTTAAATTACTTTAATTTTTAAGAATATTTAGTTAGCTAGCTTTGTGATTCTATGTTAATCAAATAAATAATCGATTTCGACTTGTTCTCTTAATTTTAAGGTAATGAGAATTTTCCTTAATTTGCAAACAGTGTTGGAATGTTTAAATTCATCATATTTAGAGTTTTAATTTATTATATTCATAAAAGTATCCTAGTACTGAGGAAAGATTTGTTAGACAATTAAAATATTTTAAAGGACAATCAGACATTTTAATACATAAATATATTTCAGTAATGAAATTTAATTAACTAGGCTGGAAAAAAGAAAACTTGAAGGGGCTGGTAAATGTGTTAGACTTAAAAAATAGAATGAAAACATAGGATACACCTGCCACTTTAAGAAATCGGAAATTAATGGAGAGTAACCCCAAGTAATCTTATGCACATTAAAAACTGCCCTCCAGGACACAAGAAACATCATTTTGACAACTGCCATTGTAAGGAAAGACTCTGGGGTGGCTCCAGGACAGAAGAAAGTGCTGTGAGAGCTTTGAGGAGTCAGAAGCCTGGGTCTCAAAGCTTCAGAAAGCACCCCTTCCCTCCATTCGTTGGTCTTCTCTGCTTGCCTATTTCTCTTTACACAGTGGCCACATCCCCCTTAAGACAGACAGGTTTTCTCCACATGATGTGGAACATGGCTGACAAATACATTTTGCCTACATCTTAAAGCTCTTGATTCAAGTGAACAAGAAAATTCACTTCCACCTGCAATTCAGAAAATCCAGAAGAAGGCCACAGTGACCGGGGGATTTGGTCCTGTGCTTGGCCCAGTTTCAGTCATGGTTCCACCACGTGACCAGCCTGGACACCAGGAGACTGCGAGCTCCAAAGACCACAGGGGAAAAGGGTCCTTTCACCAAAGGAAGGGGTGTAGGCCTATGGCCCCAGTTCAAATCTCTCCATCAAGCAGTAGAACTGTTTTTGCTTCGTTTCAGCTGACCATTTCCTCCTTGTGAGATCAAAAATTAGAAAGGTAAATAAGACAATTTATACATATAGATAAATATATATGTACTCGTGTGCATAGCAGATCTCTCTCCTAAAGTCATTTTTCCCTCAATTAGCCAGATTTGAATCTCAGGATAATCTTTGGCTCCTATAACTGCAGCAGCAGCAGCAGTTGCAATAATACAATTAGCAGTAGCAGTAGTAGTAATAATAATAATAATAATAATAATAATAATATAGTGGTTATGAATTCTCTCGATGCAAGAAATGTATTCCTTTAGTTTTAAATATCGCATAAACGGCCATACTTTATACAACTCAGAGATGGAAGGAAATTCTATATCTCAAGTTAGATGACACGCTTCTTTCTCCCAAGAGACTATGATAACGTAGGTGGTCTTAATTGCTTCTTGCAGACCAGGTCTTCACTCCAAATTGAGCATCACCCACTTGCTCATAGTCAAGTCCTTATGATTAGTCCTATTTCCTCTTTGATTGCTCTTGTGATAAACCAAACAGGCAGTCATGGAGATTGGGGAGCCATTGCTGTGATGCATACATGGCATAAGAAAAGTCCTAAGGTAAAATCAGTTGACTCAGTTGTTAATGGAGGTGATTATCTGTAGTTTCCCTAACACTTAAATTTTAGGATTTTAATTACATTGGACTTAAATTCTTTCATGTTTGACCATTACATTATTGGGTGTATCATTCAATTAAATGGTAGTTCAAAAAATTATTTTGTTTGCTCTTAGGATTCTCTGAAAAATTTGAATTTAAATTCAGTATTGGATTATCTATTACTTAGTAAAACTATTAGACATGTTTCTTCTGATAAAAGAGTGAGGTAGTAAAACAAGAGCATTATTGTTTTATATATTTTATATATATGTAAATATATATAAAGATGTTATATAATTTTAAATATAGTTACATGTATATACATAAATTTTTCTTTAAAGATAGGATTTTTAATTTTGAAAACTGAAGTAATTATTTGCACAATCTCTACATTTTCTTCCAGTGTTTGTTTTGAGTAAATTCACTATCTTCTACACATAAAGAACAATATATTGTTTCTTCTTTTGACACCATTAATGTTCTTTAAAAGAATGCATGTGCAATTTAGCAAGTAATGCAGATAACATTAAACCAATGTTGAAAATCTATTTGAATTCCCAGCCTTAAGAGATAAATTTGAGCAACCAAATTTAAGAGATATAACATGAAATGGAATATGTGGAACTTATTTGGAACCAGATACCAACAAACAAACTCTAAAAAAAGTTATTTGTGGGACAAACAGGGAAATTTGATTACAGACTGCATATTAGATGACATTAAAGTTTTATTGCTAATGTTGTTAGGTATGATAATGATATTGTGGTTACATAAGAAAAATGTTCTTTGTCATCACTAATCCCAGTTCCATTTAGGGTTCGTAACCCCACTGCCATTTTTCTAATTCATTTGTTATACTTTAGGTGAATTGTTTCATCCCTCCCCAGTAAGTTCAGCACAAATAAGCTGCTTTGAACACTTCAGGCTAGGGAAGTGGATGGGTAAGGTCAGAAGGAAGGTAGAAAGGAGAATCAAACCTTCCTCTAGGTTATGGAAAATTTGTACTGAACAAATTTTCAGGACAACTGAGAGTGGTGAGATACCAGTGCTAATTGGTACTAATGGAAAAAATGTGTGTGTGTTGCATGCATAAAAATCAAGCCATAAATTCACACTAACATTGGCACATACAGGGTCAAATGTTTCCTTAGATTTCCCATGTCTACAATCTACACTTCTCTCAGCCTCTATCTTTGAAATTCTCTTTCCTTTCTTAGGCTCCTCTTATTATGCATTAAGTCTATTTCTCTAGCGGAGTGGGGCTTAGTGATATATCCTCTACATCCTGACATGAATCTGAATGCTTCCTTTCTGCCAGACAGTGATGTTTTTAAATGGGGAGGTCATTAGAAATGTACTTCTCCCCTTCATTTCTCAGTGTTAGCTAGCAACATGCCTTTCCATATGCACAGGAAAATCTTTCAGAATCTCTTGTTCCAGGAAAACCTCTCTCTGCCAGAAGCATCTCTGTGTCTGGACTCAGTAGCTGGCAAGAGTAACTCTTTGGCCACACATAGCAGCAGGCAGACTGAACCCCATGCACCTATTTTTGTGTGCACCATCAAACAAAGCATTTATAAGTTGCCAATTTGCTCAGGCAGGGCAACACTGAGAAGCAGACCAGCTTGATCTTTGGCATATCTCTGCCATCCCAAACTCAGTCTCATGCTCTGGCCAGGGCACCACATAATTATTTCAAAAGATAATCGTCATGTTGCAGAATGATTTTGCTTTAATATACTAAAATCATATGACATTTGAACCAAAATATAATAACATTAATGGGTATGACCTGGTTAACATTCAAAGAAAACATAACCATATAATCTAATAAAATTCATCAAGTCTATCCTTTCCTCCATTTTAAAAGTTTAAACAAAATAAAGGTTGAAAAGTAGAATGGAAATGAGACAAAAGAGACCAAGAGAAAGGAATTCAAAAGGAAAGTGGAGGAGGAAGAATGGAAAAAGACCAAACTATGTTTAATGGAAGAGAAAAGAGAAGAATAAGAGAGATGAGGGGAAATCAGTGTTCTCCAAAGAAAGGAGAGAGAACAAAGAAATGAGTGGAAGTGTGGAAGAAAGAGAAGAAAATATATTCTAGGGTTGAAGGTATTCTCAAGTTTTTCCCTCCCCTTCTCCCTCAGTTCCTCGAGTGCCCATTCTGGGATCATCTTGAAAATCATCATTTAGTTTAGTGGGAAAAATTATTTATATTGGAATTCTCATGTCATTATCTCAAAAAACTTTACATATTAAGCTCTTTACAGTAAAATCTTTACTACGAATATGTAACTCAGTCACTACTGATTACTTAATGTATACTTTATCGGAAATGTTGGCTATGAACTATTATTTAGCAAAGATTCTACTTTAAAGGATGCTTATGTGATACCCTAGCTTAAACCAAGGATGGGTTTGAGCAGGGTCTTTTCAACTCTACATTCTTAGAAGATATTACTGTGGATCATTTATTTTCTCTGAAATTGTTTCAGGTACTCACTAACCCAACATAGAGAGCCTTTTTAGATCATTTTAAAATAGAGACTTTGTTCATCTCAAAGACATGACCACTTGAATGACATCATTTATTTTCATTCTTATGAAAAACAACAATCTTCACGTATGATGTTATTATAATCATCATTCAGAGACTAGTTTTCTTCTCTATGTAGATTTACTTCAAGAACAAATATAATACGATGCTGCATAATCTATATGTTGAAAGGACAATTGTTCTTAGAATTTTCCAACTTCATATTGTTCTTGGACAGCCCCACATTATTATGTGTAATGAAGTTGTTAGTATAGAAAACTATGGTTCTTGGTATTTAAAACGTACTGATAATATCACAGCTTTTCTGTTTAAACAAAGTTTCTTAGGTTTAAAAGACTACAAATTTAAAAATATTTTACCAAATATTAATTTGCTCAGAGTTACAGAGCTCTAAGTAACAATATAGTGTGTAATATTCCCCAAGCTTATTTGAACATTTAACACATTTTCTTGGAATACCTGTTAATATGAAATTGATCTTTATTATTTTGTTTGGCCAAAATAGAAATCTAGAAGCATGGGGGAAAAAAAAAACTTTTGAAATATTCTAGCTTAACCCATGTATAGAGTTTACAGATTAAGAAGCCAAGAGCATACATGTGTATTACAGGTGGATGGCTAGGAAGTGGCAGATCCTAGTGGTCCTAATGTTATATCTTGTAATATCACTATTCATAACAATTGATGACTTTCACACTCAATATTACTTGCATAGTTCCAGACTGTGAATATACCAAATCAACCATTCTGTCCATTTCTAGTTCAAGTTCATCTGGTAAATCCACTCTAGCCCCTTACCTGGATTTATATAGCTCCCTGTAGCTGAACATATCTTGCAAGTTATAGTGATTCAAATTATAGAATCAAAATAAAAAAGGAGGAGCGGACAAATGACAAGAATGGAAAAACCAAACAGGAGAGGTCCCAAGATAAAATCATGAAGAACTCCAGCAATCCAAATTATGATATGGAATTGGGAGCCAGTTTGGGAATATATGGAGTAACCAGGAATGCTGGTGGAAAGAATGATTAAAAAGTGTCACCAAAGTCAGGATGAGAAAGGATTTTCAGAGGAGAGATTTGGCAACAAAACTGAATACTCTCAAAGTATGGGGACATAAAAAGCTACCTGAAAATACTTTAATCAATCTGGAAGGTCAGAATATATTACAAGTTGTAAAATTGATGTACTAAGGGATTTATATGTTGCATATAATACAAGAGTCTCAGTGTCCATACTTGTTGGTAGAAGGAACATAAATCCAGAGACTTTATTACTTTTTTATTTTTACCTATTTTTACTTGTTATCCAAATAGACTTATTTCTAGTGGGCACTTGAGCTATACAAAAACCATATATATTTGAAATATTAAAAAAAAACCACACCCAAATCATAGATGCAAAATTGTCTTGATTCAATCCTGGCTCTAACCACCTACTACTACCTGTATGGCATACTATCTGTAACTCATTTTAACCATTAGTAAGATGGGAGACGAGTAGTTCTTAACTTTTCACATGGTGAGAAAAAAGTAAGATAATGTATGTAATGTACTTGGAACAGTGCCTATCTCATCAATGGCCAATACCCTGCATTAGTTGTGGTCCCTGCAAGCAGCAAAATTCCTCTCAGAAGTGCTTAACTGAGGGGAATTTAATGGAATTCTTAATAGCAGAGGTGTGGGTAAAGTTTGAGGGACCAATAAAAAAACCTTGAGATACTCTCACAGATGAGCTAGAGTAGGGAACCACTACTACTCTTAGGTCTGAAGGGGAAAGCGGAGAAACCAGCACTACCAGAGCCTAGTAAGAGCTGGAACTGTGGAGGAGGGAACCCTTGCAAGAGCAGTGGCCCTGGCTGCCAAAACAGGGAGGAAGGAGTAGAACAAGACAAGGAGCTCTCTACTCCTGCCTACCCTCTCTTTCTTTTGCTTCCCATTGGCTGAATCCAAGGAAGGCAAAAGATTTCAAGTGATGCAGTCCTCAGTAGATGGCAGCCTAGACCACAGAGCACAGAAGAACCTATTGGAGGGCAGGGAGATGGGGTGGGAAAAGTATTATAACCAGCCCAGTCTATGCCTTTTGTTATTTAGCATCCATTTTTGTCTTTTCCTCAGATGAGGCTATTTCATCCTCTACAGAGAGGTCCTATCCGCCATCATATCATCTTCTATTCTTCGTCCCCCTTACCATTTGTGATTACCTCAACTAATCTAGAATCTCTACAGAGGAGTGACCCAAATCATCATTTCTTCAAAATCCAAGACCTTAATAATGCTATCTTTAATAGGTCACTGCAGTTTACTTTTGGTCATTATTATTGAACAGAGACTACTAAAAGGTACCTCAATGAGTTTCCTGTTTTCAAAACATAGCCTTCTTTGACCCATTATATAGCACTCATCTGTTGATAACTGGGATTATTCATTCCAGCCAAATCAATAACTGCCTTCTCTGCTTGCAGTGTAGTGTCACAAGAAGCCCAAATATCCAGCAATAGTCTTAGCTCCCAATTTAATGGAACCATGACTTTGCTCCTTGGTGAAAGCATTCTTCCCTAAGACCTCCAAACCTACCATGCCTAAGATTGTGGAGAGAGAAAAGCAAAAAAGTCTGTAAATGTCATTTTATGTATATGTAGAAAGGAGGCATTCAGACCTCTCTTCTCTGTCTATGAAAGGCATAAAATCATATATTGGTTTTAGTTGGAAGCTTATTCCGAATCTTGCAGACTAGCACAATTACCTTGCAAGGTGTTTTCCCCTAGTTGGCACCATAACCAGGTATTTAATAGCCATTCCACGATTCTACCGTCTACTGGATGATAGTGTATACCAAAAAAAAAAACAGCGATTTTTGTGCACATTAACCTATTTCTGTATTGCTCCAGTGCTTAATACCTAAAATGAGTTTCTTGGTCAGAGTCAAAACTATATTTTAACTGGTTGTTGAAGATCCCATTGAACTCTATCATGAGGCAAGACAGTAAAGATGCGCTTCTTTTCTTAGCAGGTAAAGATAAACTGCTACAATTGTCTGTACTGATTGGAATTTAGAATATCCTTTGCTGTATAAGAGGCAAGAAGTTGTGTTGATTTGCTCCAGAAAAAAAACTATTTTAAGTAAGGGCCCCTAAAAGCAGAACCTGAGACAGGATTCAGGAGAATGTGATTAATTAAGGGAGTACTCTTTGGAAAAATGAGCAAGGCATGCAGAATAAAGCAGACAAAGAAGCTAAGAAAAGATTGATCCCAGCTGGAGTCTACTTTCAGCCTCTGTGTAGCTCTGCAGCATGATTCGCACAACAGAATAGTTTCCATTGCTGAGGCAAGGTGCCAGGCATTTGTAACCCTTTAACAGGCTACCCCAAGGGAGAAGAGGTGAGCAAACCCTCCCAAGAGGACAAAGTGACATCTGCTCAACAGAGGACAATTCTCTGGAGAAGGGGCAGCTGTAAACTCTTGGTGTATAACACACAGGAGCTAGGGGATAGATGCACTGGACCGGCAGAGGGAATCTGGAGGGAGCACCAAGAGCACCCACTACATATTCCACCCCTAGAAAGAGCAAATGTAATTGGCAGCTGCTTCTGATTAGGTTTATAATCATTAAAGTCATTTTCCAAGACCCATTTCATTTTTGTACAAAACACAAATATGTTAGGTAAGAATCACCAACTAAATCTTTCCAGTCTATGATGGTTACATTAATCTCAGCAATTCCTCTAAGAGAAATGTTGTGCTTTTGATTTGCTATTTTGGTAGGAATTCAGGAATAGTTCTAGGGGCTTCCATTAGGTTTTTCCTACTAAATTGGGGTTTGGTACCCTGGCGTCAAGGAACCAGGGTGGGAAATCTGGCACCTGTCAAATATATCTATTTCAACTATGAATTTAGGAACTGGGGAAATCAAAATGGGATGTGTTTATGGATCCTTAGAGCTCACCATGAAATAGACTCATGCCAAGACTCCATTTATCATGTGCCCTTCATAAGCCACCTTTCTGACCTGTCAATCACAGTACTGCTTTGTGTTTATCAACTCAGAGCCAGTCTCTCAGACCCTTACGACATCTAGGAATTTCATTTCGCTCAGTGTACAGTCATCTTGCAGAAATGATCACAAGTCCTTCCGGGAAATTCATGGTTGAATATTTACTCTGTATCCTTGTTGAATTTGAAGGGGCCTTCCTTAAAGGGATTTAGGCTCCCTCTCAATCTGTAAGTCTGTGAACTGCTACATTTTGAGAATTGAGTAGGAGTTCATGACTGTTCACTGTGGCACTTCCATGCAGGTCTGTCTTTACTAGACAAGGAATATTCTCATTCTAGATAAAATGGCACCTCAGTAGGCTGCCCATCTATTCCATTCCTAACAATGCTGATAGCAATTAGCCATTTCCAGAGACCTTGGGAAGTTGGAGTGCTCTGATTGCTACTCTGTCCTTGTGATTTATTGTGGAAATTGCTCCCACCTTGTCTCTGGTGATTAGGTGCTGCTACTTTCCCTCTTTCTCTCCAGAAGCCAATTACTGTAATCAAGGAGCACAAGGCCATGGCAGCATCTCCAACCTACAGAATGCAGCCAAGACAGAAGTTTTCAAAGATGTCAGTGCTTCTCTCCATAATACACTTCCTAATACCCTGGAAAAGAGACTGTCCTATCACAGTAGGTAGACTTAGGCAGTGGCTGAGGAGATTGCTCCTAATAAAATCACTCTGGCATTCTCATCCACCCCTGAAGCACTTGTAATTAAATCTCTGTGGACTTCCAGGGATCTTCTTGTATCTCAATCTTATCAAATCTGGGCCACAGTCTTAAGTAGACCAGCAAAACAAATGATTGGAGTCATTATCAGGTGATCAAGCTACACAATAAAGGCTTAACCCCTGGGGAGTGTAACCATATAGGTACCTTTACCAGTGAATATTATACTTCCTCCTCCGACATCTAACTCCTGTAGAGCCCATTTCTACACATGACCCCTAAGATATGGCCATTCAATTTGGCAAGATTTTACTGCTTCTTTGCTCTATATGCTTTCTCTTCTCAGAGATGACATTGCAATTTTTTTTTCTGGGACAGGCTGATATTCAACTCTCTTTATGGGCCTGGGAGCAATGAAGGCTGGTAGGTATGAGTTTTGTGAAGAATAGCAATCACTGGAAAGTCTTTATCCAAGGGAAGGTAACTTTTCTCTAAAGAGTTGGAAGGAAGAGAGAAAACTTCTTCCACCAGCAAGAAAGATTTAGGAACGTATGGTTTCAGGCTTCCTAGATATCTGCATAAATTCCCCATTCCAAGTCTTGGGTTCTCTTGCACTCCCAACCAGTGCTTTCACACTGGCACAAAAGACTTGGTGAGTTGTGCATTTAATTGAAGTTGCAACACTACAAACCGTAGAATTGGGACTTAAGCCTAATCCTCAGCTCTGCCTGCCTTATGGCAACATAAAGATTATGTTTAGTATTACTAAAGCAGATGCAATCAGTGCCCTTGCCCATTTGCCCTCAGCATATCCAAGAAGTTACTTTCAGGCCCGGCTAGATAGCTCAGTGGATAAAGAGCGCGCTGGGGTACCACATGGGAGGCCCCGGGTTCGGTTCCCGGGGACCTC
>PVKH010027166.1:0-13062 GCA_004027955.1 Chaetophractus vellerosus | reverse complement strand
CACTACATACAATGCACACACAACCACACATACACTACACATCCCCATACCACACTCTCTCACACACACACCACACTCACATGATACTCACATACACACCCCATCTGACTCTTGCCTCCTTTAGTAAAACAGTAAAAGCTGCCACAGACACTGACTCGGGCAGAGATTCTGGAACTCCTAATTCCACAACCAGCCAGAGCTCCGCCAGGCTGTCTGTCCGCGGGGAATATGTTATGATTCCCTTTCTGCTTTACCAGCTCCTCTCCCTCCAGGCAGCCTTTTCCAAAAATTCTAATTCCTCCCAAGGGCCTTCCCCGGAAACCCCTTATGTCACTTTATCAAGGCATATAATTGTAGTATTTAACTAATTATCTGTTTGCTTAAGACTTCCCTTTGGGGGGCTATCTTGAGGCCTCAGCTTGTCTGAGCCTCACTTTTTAAAGTCATGGCTCTCATCACTTTACCTGAAGCAGCTCATTCATCTTCCTTCTGACCATCCTCAGGGAGGTGCTATTATAAACTGGGTTTTACAGATGAAAAAAAACGAGCATCTTCGTTTGCCAGGGCTGCTGTTACAAGGTACCACAGACCGGTTGGCTTAAGCAACAGAATTCATTGTGGCACAATTCAGGACGCTAGAAGCCAAGACGGAGGTGCCAGCAGGGCTGTGCTCTCTGCGTAATCTGCGTTGTTCTGGTGGTGGCTTGCCCGCAATCTGCCTCTGTCACATGGCCGTCTCTGCTCGCCTCTCCCACACAGCTGGTGCGTGGCAGAGCCAGATTCGATCTCAGAGCAGGATGTGCTGCACTGTGTTGGCATTTCTAACCCAAGAAAGGACGAAATGGAGCGAGTAATTCCCCCAAGGCACTTTTCATCTCTATAGTTCTGAGATGTCTCATACTATATTGTTCAGGTAAATGAGTTTTTATTTTTGGCACATTTATGTGGATTGGCTTAACCAGAAAATTCACTGCTACTTTATGTCTTTAAGAAGTCAAAGTAGATGTTAGGGAAATGAACCGGTAAGTCTAAAACACGTTCAATATTTTCTCCTATCTTGATTTTAGACCTCGTGGGAATTGGCTGTGAGGGAGAGTTTGAAATTTGTTTTCTGAGTTGACTGCTGCAGAAGTCTGGGAAAAGTAGTTTGGGACCAAAAATAAAATCCGCGGTTTGGAGGGACCTCTAAAGTTTCGAAATCATTCATATAAAACCAGATTGTATCCAAACATGAGCTCTATACTTCACATAAATGATTAAGTTGAAAACAGTGGCTCAAAAAAATTTCTGTTTGTGTTAGGAAAATAGGGTTGATTTCAGCCCTCAGTGGGGCATCAAGTAGAGGAGACCCAGCTGCCAACAAGCAATTTTGGGGGAAGAATGGCCTTACCAAACAGGAATGAAAGGCCCACTGGGCTGCCTCAGTGGGCTTGTGTCCATAGTCCAAGCAGCTCGGAAAGCTCAAGTCCCAACAGATTCTGGTTTGGGGCTCAATTTTAGACTCATTTCCATTTGCCCAATGTGCCTTGGTACTATTAGAAGTTCATTGATGAGACCTAATCGATGTCCAACTCTTCATCCTATAATGCCAAAACCACATCAACTTCTCTTCTACTGCATAGAGCAAGTTTTTGCTCCTTCTTTTTCATAAATGGCTAGGTTTTTTAATAGTAAAGAAAAGCATAATAATATACTACTGAAGAGCAAACTGGGAAACCTTTACTTAAATTATCAGCCCAGAAATTTGTACAATTCTGATATCAGAACGTAAACTTCTTTACTTTCAAGTTCTATGGTATGCATTTTATTTATAGCATAGTTGTAGGGTTTTTTTTTTTCCAACCTATATGAATCTTGGAGTGGGACTTTTTTAAAATATAAAATGCATTGGAACCTATAACATATACTTAACAAAATTACCCTGTGCATTTTCTGTGAATAGTACCCAACTCCCTTTCCCTTTTCTTCTGACAACAAGAGTGCTATTGCTCAGAAAATCACCATTTCCTTTCACTTTATTTGACTGAAAACAGCCAAGTTTCCATGGGTTTCCTAAGGTTTGGTGTTCGGCTCATCTGATATGAGATCACATTAAAGATGATTGTGGCAATTTGTTTCCTCTTGTTGTGAAACCACATGCTGTCCCCAGAAATCCAAGCCACATTTTTAGAGACCTCTCTTGTGGGCCTTTTATTATTATGAAAGAAATATATGCGCATTTGGAAAATGCCAAAAAATGCATAAGAATATTAAAAAGAAAATTAGAATCACACCTAATTTGTCTGGAGATGAAAGGGATTTTGTTTCCTTTCTTCACTTTTCAATATTATGGAATTTTAAAAATTGTTTTGAAATCATTCAAAACCTCTTAACTCAGAGTTAACTGCTGATAATGTTTTGGTGTTTTTCCTTCCAACGTTTTGTCTAACCATACATATTGCATCTATATTTTCAAAAGTTTAAATCATATTATCTCTAGCATTCAGGGTTTTTTTTTTCATTTAGCATTACATTCTGAATGTATCCCCTAAGCTGCACTTCTAGCTTTGAATATAAGTACACATTTGAAGATCAGAGGTTTTGGCATTTCTGTTTAATGATGGCACACATCATTATGTGATGGGGCTATCTCTAGGTTACAATGTAATGAAAAATAGGGGAAGTCAAAAGCAGAAAGTCTGATAAAATTTATATTAGCCTTTGAATTGTGAAATCTACTAGACACACATGCAATTTCACACACACCACATACGTGCGCTGAGTGCCCTCGCACCTGCTGTTCTCTCTGCCTGGAAGTCTTTTCCATGCATAGCCACATGGCTCATCCCTCATTTTATTCTGGCCTCTGGTCAGGTTTGTTCAGAAAGCTCTTCTCTGTACTTCCGTTCCTAAAATATTCTTCACACGCTATCTGTTGGCTAGCCCTGCCTGACATTTCTTAATCACACTTATGACAACCTGACGGTAGCTCAAACAGCACTTGCGTGGGTGTTGTCTATTCTCTCCCCTCTCCTATCATGACTACCCCTTTCCCCAAATGTCACCCCCATGAGGACAGGGACTGGAACCTAGAACGGTGCCTGGCACATAGTATGTCCTCAACAAGTGTTTATGGCATAAAGGCATACAAGGGGCTGTTTCCTGCACTTTATTCCCTTAGTTCACCGCCTCTGGCACCATATTGCTGATTTTCTGCTCAATGGCAGAAAGGACTGACTTTGGGAGTTTCTTCTTGATAGTCCCAAGGTCTCTAAGAAATCAAAACTGAAGTCTAGACGGTTCGGTGTATTGCTTAAGAGTGTGGGCCCTGGAGCTAGACTTCTGAGGTCTGAACCCCAGCTTTCCCATTACCACGTGCAACCTTGGGCAACACATCAACCTCTCCGCTTTGATTATTCAATGATTTAATATCCATAAAGCACTTAGGAGAAGGCCTGGCAATAGTAAGTGCTCTATTAGTGTCAACTGTTATTCAAGGAAACCAGAGAGCAAGGAACTTAGAATTTAGGCCCATTTTCCCAATGAGGTTGGATGCCCAGCCGTCCCACTGACCCCTGCTTTTGCCAGCACCTTTGCTCACTGTTTAGCCTGTTGTCTTCTAGTCACTGGACTAGACAGGAAAGCTGGAGTGTATATTCCTGGGGGTGGGGGGTAGGTAGCAAAGGGGGAATTGAGGCCTGGTCATAGAAGTTGGTCAGTTTTCAAAGAGAGTAAAATTGCCTGGTTAGGAAATTCATTCCCTGCTTTATAATGAGTTTGAAAAAACCTCTCTGACCCCAAGAGTGGGATTTATCACCTAAGAGATTATTTCCTGACTATATTGTTTTGGATACCAAGGTCCCAACATGGTCCTAAGCTGGGCACACCTCTGTGCTTCCACCAAATCTGGCCATATCTGGGGAGCTGATGGAAAATGTGATTAGTTATTTACCCATGTAACTTCTGTACTGTAAGCCTACATCCCTGGTACCCGGCTTAGCGCCTGCCACATGCTTAGGATTCAATAAATGTTGAATGAACGAGTCAATAAAAAAATAATACATTCAATAAATAATCTAGATGCTCAGAGTGTATTCGTATCCCTTGTTTAAAAAAAAGACAAAAAGGCATGTATCTTTCTCTATATATATCCTGAATACCACAAAGAGTTGCTCTAAAGAATAAATCTGATAAGGTATCTGAAACCGGAAGAAGTGTGCATGGCTTCGCAACAATAAAGTGTTTGTTCTTACTGTCAGGCGTGGTCAGAGAAGGATTATTCGAGGAGGTTGTTAGGCTTTAAACTGAACTTTGAAGGAAAAGTAAAGTTTGGCCAGGCAGAGAAAAGCTGGCAGAATGTGTAACTTAAGCAATTGTTGATTGACTTTTATTAAAAAAAAAATAAAATAAAGACACCTCCCCCTCACTCCCATGCAGCTTAGTAAAACTGTTGGGAGCCTTTGGTTCAGAGTGTGAAGGATGGGAAATCCAGGCCTGTGGGATTTGCCTCAGCCTTGGCGGTCAAGGATTTAACCTGCTGAGTTCAAGAACTAGCCCTGACTGCCTGGTGCCTTGCAGGCCAGGCCAGCTTTGGGGAAAGCTTTGTCGCTTCTCTTCCAACCCTGACTTCCTTTAGAGGGAAAGCCAGAGCTTCACAAAATCTGGGAGCCAAAGCTTTTCTTCATTAAATCTAATGTTATTAGCACTTATGTTTAGGCCATTTGAACGGAAAGTGTGTAAATTTACGCATGTTTAACAAGCGCCATTCAAGAGGAGAACGCCGTTTTAAAGAAGTTATCAACATCGTTACGATTGAAGCACTCCACACTCTCGGACCTATTACAAAGATTAAAAATAATAATTTTATTTTAATTGGCAGTGTTTTTGATGCAACTAGATACTCCCAGAGCTGGGCTTTATACTGTAAGATGGCATCTCAGGCTCGCAGGCAAGATTTCCACCTCACTTTGACTCCATTAAAGTAAGCTTCTATAAACAGACATCAATTACAACCAGTTTTAAGGGTTTTAAAATGTAATCCAACAGTGCTGCTTAACTAAATGAATCCCAGGAAGTCATCTCCAGTGAATTAATAGAGTGGTGTGCAGACAGCTCGCTATGAGTCTGAGTTAATGACTGAAGAAGATCAAATTAATTACAAGTGTCTCTAAGGAGTTTCCAGGAAGAATTCTCCCTTATCAGTTAAAGTCTATTTAACCCTTCATGTTCAAAGTCCGTACGTTTTTTCTAATTGTTAAAATATCAAGTAATAAAGGGAAGAGAAAGGCTGGTCTGCCTTCTCCTTCGAAGTGCAGGTTTTTCAGATGCATCAAAGGGTCTCGTCCCACTGGGAAGGAAGAACTTCCGCGAAGACACGGTGATTCGCGAGGCCCTTTTCATGGATTGGCATCCAGCTGCGTTCCTGTTTGACCTATCTGCCAAATTCCCTTGGCAAAGAGCCATGGGAGATTTTAATGAAGTTTTGATGGTTAAAGAGTGTCCAAGAAAGATAGAATTAATTGTGGGGCAGGTGATATCTGTGTGAGCAGTGTCTGATAAAAGTCTGCACTGACCAGGGAAAAGGGTTCAAGGTTGTTGTGGACATGGTTTTGCCCCAGCTTCCAGGATGGAGAAGGTCATCAGCCAGGACCTTCTGGGTGAGCTGACTTGCCCAGGAAATCTCAGAGGGGTCAACTCTCAGGCCTATCTGGCCTGCAGGAATTGCCCTCAACCCAGTCCTGGGCTCCTGCCCCTTGTGTTTCCGCTGTGTAGGGCTTTTAAAATGACAGTTCCATCTTTTTCAATGAGTTGCCTTGTATGTTGTTATCCTGACCAAGAATTCTTTTTGGAGGGTGCAGGGGTAGTGTGTTGGTTTTAAGAGCAGAACTGAAAGGTAAAATGGTAAAAGTATAGAAAGCAGAGGAAGAAGGAAGTTGAAATTAAGAAGAGTGTGAGAAGGAAGAGGAATAAGAATAAAAACAGAAAAACAATCATGTCATAGACAAAACAATGAGAAGTGGATCCTGGTTACTCTGCTCTTTTAAGGGGCACTTTCTATAGTTTTCATATGCTTTGCGTACCCCTGATTTTCCATTGATCATTAGTTAATTCATTTATGCATTCAGTAAATACTCATAGAGTGCCTCTCCTGAGCAAGGCATGTGCTCAGCCCTGGGAAGGCAGCAGGGAGCCCCACATCTGTTGCCTGTCACCACAAATATCCTGGAAAGGTTCGTTTTTTAGGGAAAATCCCAGTCACTTTCTGTAATTTGCATGATTTGGAATAGAATATTCATCTGTAAAGTAACAAGCCAAGCTGATAAGTTCTAGCTGGTATTTTTTTTTTTAGATTTTATTTTATTTATTTATTTCTCCCCCTCCACCACACCTCGTTCTTTGCACCTGCTGGCTGTTCTCTGTGTCTGTTCATTGTGTGTTCTCTGTGTCTGCTCATCTTCTTTTTAGGAGGCACTGGGAACCGAACCCAGGGTCTCCCATGTGGTAGGCAAGTGCCCAACTGCTTGAGCCACATCCACTTCTCTAGCAGTTGACTTTTCATAACATTTTAAAAGTTTAATTGAGCACATGCTATTTTTTTTTAAAGATTTATTTATTTTATTACATATCTCCCCTTCCCCTCGCTGCGGCGATGCGCCGAGAGTGGTCACTGCGCAGGCGCGGCTTTCCCCACTTGTGGGCAGTCTCTGCGTCCGTTCACAGCCAGCTTTCAGTTCGCGGGTGGCTGGCTGCGCTCCATCCGTGGGCGACCTGCCCTGTCCGTGGCGGCTCTTGCCCTGTCCGTGGCAGCTTCTTGCCCTGCCCACGGCGGCTCCGGCCCACCCATGGCGGCTTGCCATTCTCAAGGCGGTCTGCCCGCTAGGAGAGGTCCCCGGGAATCGAACCCGGGGCCTCCCGTGTGGTATGCCGGCGCCCTATCCACTGGGCTATCGAGCCGGCCCCTGAGCACATGCTATTAATGTAATTAGCCACCCTGCTGACACACTAATTCCACAGGTCAGATTTATTCGCTGTTGAATTTCTCCCTAATGAAGAGGTTTACCTTGCAGCAGGTATGCTCCTGCCCAAGCCCTTTGTCTGTCTATCAGGTCTTTAAATAAGGTGAGTGTATTAGTTTCCTAGACCTGCTGTAAGAAAATACCACACATATGAGGGCGTAATGTAAAAGAAAGGTATTGTCTCACAGTTCTGGAGGCCAGAAGTCCAAACTCAAGGTGTCAGAAGGGCCAGGCCCCTTCTGACTGAAGGCTGTAGGGGAAAAGCCTTCCTACTTCTTCCAGCTTCTGGTATTTTCAAGCGGCAATCCTGGGCTTAAAGCTACAGCACTTCAAGCTCTGCCTCCATTGTCACATGGTCTTTACCCCTACGTCTGTCTCTGTGTCCAAAATTCCCTCTTCTTACCAGGATACCTATTGGATTAAGTCCCACAACTAATCCAGTTTGTCCTCACCATAACCAATCACCTCTTCAAAGACCCTATTTCCAAACAGGGTCCCCCTCACAGCACTGGGAATTAGGTCTTGAACATACCTTTTGGAGGGACACTATTCAATGCAGAACAGCTACTGTGAGTGGGGTTTGACTAAAAAGGGTTACTGAGATTGATTCTTAATGCACCTCCTACAATAACACTGAGCTTCTCTTTAAAATCTACTAATTCCAGAGAAGTGTTAGCTATTGGGAACTTTCTCAATTTCAGGCTCTGAGATAATATGCCGCGTTTTTATGTGTTGTCTGCATAGGGAGATGTGGTAACAGAGTGTGAAAGTCATGGAGTCCCGTGCCCAAATTGACTGTGATTTTGTTACTGCTGTAAAGTCTATCAAAGATAATGGAAAGTAGATAAAATAAAATCACATTGCCCCATTCCACACCCACCCAAGCTGGAATTTCAGTGCCGGTACACTAATTGGTGCCACTTTTAAATCTGCCTGATGTTATCTTTATGAGTCCTCGTACTTATGGGCCAATCATACAAAACACGTCAGGGTAATGGCTTACACCCGCAAAGGGATGGAAGTCCGTAAAATACTGAGCCAAAAGGTGCTTGATGACTTTTAGTGGATTTTTTTTTAAGCAGAGAGATAGCACTGTTGTTAAGTTGCTCAAGCAGAAGTGTCTACAGGGCACTGCAAATGGCAGGGTTTAAAGAGTTCCTTTGTCGCTTCGTGTTCCATAGAATAAAAGGTGAGGGACAGAGAAGATAATATCTTACAATCCATGGACTAGCCTTGCACAATGAAGAGTCGTCCTGCCTCCCACATGACTCTTAAATGGTCTGCCAGACATTCATGTTCACGAAAAACCTTTTTATAATGATCTGAGCAGAGAACCTTAACTCCATTTTACATATAAATCCAAATAACGTTTTGCACAGAGTTCACGCACATTGAATTTTCCAGGACTGCAATTTCCATTGACATCGGGGGAGGGCTGAACTTTGTTTTATTCAGATTTGCCACCAAATTTACCAAGTTTTCACCACTTTGGGAAAACCTCCAGTTCAAGTATCACTTGTATTTAAATTGCTAATACCGCATTCCTGTGTCAGAAAAATAGCTGTAATCCTCATGGGATTCTATGGATAAGTGTAAAAACCAGACTACATCACAATGTCTTTTTGTATAGTCTTGCCCAAGCATTTACATATGGAAATATTTTATTTTATTGTAAATTATTTTCTGTGTACTTCTCCCTTATTGTTACTGGATTATATATATTTTTTGTAAATTATGTGCATAGACAGGCTATACTATTTCATTTCAAGCTAGTAAGGGAGTGTTAAAAATATATATTTGTCATAACCAAGCAGGCATGGGTATGTTATGGCTGAAAAATACCAGCCTAGACCAAAGGAAGGAAAGTCTCAACCTGGCATTTTTTCAGCATTTGCTATAAGCCAGGCATGGTACAGATCACATGGGTTATCTCATTCTTGATGATTTTGAATTTTCCTGGATAACTCCTCCTAATACAGAGGAGCATTTGTTTTCAGGGATCAGAAGGAAGGCCTTGATTCTCCTGAGGTTCTCTCTGAGACACCACCCTAGCCTTGTAACAGAACTCTCCTGCCAGATGAAGATGGTGCTGGAGACCCCTGTGGCCTAGAGACGCCAGGCTCAGAAGCCAAGCATGACCTGTTCGTTTTAATTCGGTATGAGTCCTCTTGCCCTTTAAGTGGTACTTTTTACTTCATTAGCACCTTTTCACTCAGGCCATAGAATCTGCCTTCTCACAATGCCTCACATGTTAGTTAGGGTTCTCCAGAGAAATAGATACAACAGGATATATAGTGTGTATATATTAAGATATTTATTACAGGGGCTGCCAAGTCTAAACTTCGTAGGGCAGGCCACAGGCTGGAAACTCCAATAAGGGGAATGTTGAAATCCTTAGTCTGAATTCCCCAAGGTAAGCTGGCTGGCTGAAAATTCCAACAAGAGCTAGTGTTGAAATTGAAGCAGAAATTCTTCCTCTGACCCCTGAAACCTTAAGCTTTGGATTTTAAGACCTCTAAATGATTGGATGAGGAGATTAACCAGATTGCTGCGTTGATTGTAGATACAATCAGCTGAGTGTAGGTGCAGTCAACTGATTGTAGATGCAAATACCATCAATGAAGTGCCTCCACAGTTACAAGAAACCAGCATTTGACCAAACAAGTAGATACCATAACCTAGCCAAAATAACATATGAAATCAACCATCACACCTCAATTTTAGAGTTTAAGGTAATACTTGGTTGCCTGGAAGTTCCTCTGGAGCCTATTGGAGCACAGCTTGCTCGGGCTTTATGTTCCATTCTTGGTGAAAACTAAGATCTTGTGAAGTGCTGTTTTATGTATACATTATATTTTTTAAAATGTGGCAATGAAGAGTGTGGCAGTTTGATATTATTTATGAATTCCAAAAAAGATAATTGATTATGTTTGTAAACTGCTCTGTTCCTCTGGGCATGAGACCCTTTGATTGTATTGTATTCAGCTGAGATGCCTTTGAGTAAATTAAGTTAAGATTAGAGCTTTGTTTCGACCACATCATTAGGGCATGCAGTGTTGAGTCCCCACCCCCTTGGTGGGTAGATAAAAAAGACTCTTAAATGGAAGTAGATACACAGAGAAGAAGAACACAGAGAAAGACACAGCAGAGAGACCTTGGTTTTGATGCTGGAGCCCAGGGTAGAGAGCCAAGCTATTCACCTAATAGTTTACAGCTGACCTTGTGGAAAGAACAGAGCAAAAAAAGAGATGAACTCCAGGAAGAGAAATGAGCCTTATGCTAGCCTACAGCTGAAATCAGAAGAAGCTGGGACCATAGAACCTTAAGATGAAGAGGAAGCCTGAACCCTCACAGAAACTGGCAGCCATTTTTCTCCAACATGTGGCAACCAACTTTGGTAAGGGAAGTAACTTACTCTTTAGGGCAATGTGAATGTAAGCGTCTATCCCAAATAAATACCTTTTATAAAAGCCAGCAGATTTCTGATACTTTGCATCAGCACCCCTTTGGCTGATTAATACAGAATTTGGTACCAGGCATGGGGTGGTTCTTTTGCAATTACCAAAATTCTGGAATGGTTTTATAAATGGATAAGGGGTATTTTTTGGAGTAATTGTGAAATGCTTGATAGAAAAAGACCAGATTGCTTTGAAGAGACTGTTGATAGGAATATGGATGCTAAGGAGACTTTTTATGAGGCCTTAGAAGTAAATAATGAAACTATTATTTGAAACTGGAAGAAAGGTGGTCTGTGTTTTAAAGTTGCAGAGAATGTAGTAAGATTAACTCCTGTTGTTTTATGGAAGGCAGAATTTGAGAATGGTGAGCCTAGGCATTTAGCTAAAGAGCTTTCCAAAGTAAACATGGAGAATGCGGCTTGGCATCTCCTTGCAGCTTACAGAAAAATGCTAAACAAAATAGATAAGCTGAGAACTGAATTGTTAGGCAAAAAGAAAACAGAAACTGGTTCAGGAAATTCCAAACCTCTGTAAATCAAGCCCCCAGATGATAGCGCCCCATTTGAAGACTTAACTAAACTTGGAACTTGTAAGTCAGGATTGAAAATTCAGCTATCCAGGAAAGATTTGTGGAAAGTTTTACGGTCTGATGGCTTAGTCCCCTGATTCCTGCATGCTAAACCTACAAGCTTTTTGAGAGAGCTGTATGAATAAAACCACTGTCAGCCTGGACTAAAAGGGACATGTAGGGGAAAGATGGAAGGGAAAACAGCTTTAAGAGGAAAATGAAGGCTGAACCCTCACAAACATCACCAACCATCTTGCTTCAACACTTGGCAAATGATGTTGGGTGAGAAACCAACCTTGAGTTGTACTCTTTAAGTAGGGCCTTGTAACTGCAAGTTTTTACCCCAAATAAATACCCTTTATAAAAGCCAACAGATTTCTGGTACTTTGCATCAGCACCCCTTTGGCTGACTAATACAGAGAGTAAGAATCATTCTGTCATGGGCTGTATTTTTATGGCTAATGTAAAACCCATCATAGAGAAAAGAAAGCAGATAAAATAAAATCATTCTGTTCCATTCCATCCCCACCAAAAAAAAGAGTTTCGATGCCAGGAGCAAGCCAAGATAAGCTCTCAATATTTTTTTTTAAGAACAGGAAGAATTTTTCACTAGTATTATAATTAAAACAATTGTTAAGAAATGATGTAGGGAACCAGCTATGGCTCAATTGGTAGAGCTCTGGTTTACCACATGGGAGGCCATGGGTTTAGTTCCCGGGGCCTCCTGGAGAAGGCAAGCTGCCGTGAGCAGGCAAGCCACCACCGCGAGCAGGCAAGCTGCCGTGCGATGAGCTGACTCAGCAGGATGCTGCAGCAGGGGGAGACAAGCAGACACAGAAAAACACAAAGCAAATGAACACAGCAAGCACAAGCAACAAGGGGGGGATATACAAATTAATAAAAATTAATCTTTAAAAAAAAAGAAATGATGTATGTGAATATTTTCGCTGTCCTGATTTTGTGATAATCAGGGTAGGCTAAACACTTGCTATATTAGAAACCATGCATGTGTCCCCAGACCTAGTTTTTCTCCCTAGGTCTGGTTTTTGGAATGCTGGTGATAAACTAAGCCTGATTTATTATATGACCATACTGTATGGGAAAAGAGTGTAACTTTGGGTATCTTTGGTCAACCTTAAGAGATATAATGGGGGTGGATGTGGCTCGGGTGGTTGGACATCTGTCTCCCATATGGAGGGACCTGGCTTCGATCCCCAGGACCTCCCAGTAAAAATTTTAAAAAAAGAAAAATATGGAAGGCATGTGGCCCACCAGGCCCTGTGCACAGGTGCACTGCAAGGCCCCACAAGTGGGTGAGCTGCCAGGTCCCGCACGAGGGTGTGCCACCAGGCCCTGTGAGCAGGTGAGCCATCAGGCCCCATCAGCGGGTGAGCCGCCAGGCCCTGTGATCTACGCAGCAAGATGATGATGTAACAGGAGAGTAACACAAGGGAGAGTCAAGATGAGATGCACCGAAAACCAGGAACTAAGCTGGTACAGGTGGTAGGATGCCTCTCTCCCACATTGGATGTTCCGAGGATTGAAACCCAGTGAAGACAGGAGGAGAAGGATGAGAAGAGAGGGCAGGAAAAAGACACAGAGTCACCCAGTGAATGGACACAGAAACAGCAAAAATGGGGAGGGGGGGGGAAGTAAAAATGGATAAAAATAAATAAATAAATAAATCCTTAAAAAATGTATAGGGGAGGAAGATACAGGTTATAGTTAGTAGTAATACTTTGACGATGCTCTTTCATGATTTGCTAACATACGTTTCACAACAATGCAGGTTTTTTTTGGGGGGGGGGATGTGTGGAAGCCCTGTGTGATGTTATGCATGTTTGTTTTCTAAGTTCACAATGTTTACTGAACACTTATAGTTTATGTATGTTCATGTAGGAATGATATACTTCAATAAATGGTTTTTTAAAAAAAGAAACGATGTACAGGAGAGCACTTGGCATATTCCGCAGTAGTCCTCGTTTATTTCTCCCTTTATGGGAGGCAGAGTAGCATCATAGTTAAGAGAATGAACAAACTT
>PVKH010027165.1:0-13017 GCA_004027955.1 Chaetophractus vellerosus | reverse complement strand
AACAAATGTATAATACTAATACAGGGTGCTAATAATCAGGAAGGTTGGTGGAAAATACACCAAATGTAAGATACGGGCTATAATTAGTAGTAATATTTTGACAATGCGCTTTCATAGCTTGTAATAAATGTTTCACAACAATGCAAGGTGTTGATGGTGGGTGACATATGGGAGCCCTGTGTGATGATATGTATGTTTGTTTTGTAAGTTCAAAACTTTTACCATAAACTGATTGTTTAAATATGTTCAGGTATGAATGACAAACTTCAATAAAATTTTATTTTAAAAAGTCCTACTTACAATGGGTCCCCACCCACAGGAATGGATTAAGTTTAAAAACATGTTTTTCTGGGGTTCATACAGCTCCAAACCACCAGACCTGGTTCCAATAAAATTTTCCAAACTGCTAAAACAAATATCACACAATGAGTTGGCTTAAACAATAGGAATTTATTGGCTCATAGTTTTAAGGATAGAAGAGTAAAATCAAGATGCTAGCAAGGCGATGCCTTCTTCCCAAAGACTGTGGCCTCCGGGGGCTGGCTGCTGGCGAGCTTTGGTCCTGGGCTTTTCTGTGGCACGGCAATGCACATGGCAGCCTCTCCTGGCTTCTCTCCCTACCTGGCACCCACTCTGCCCACAAAGGTCTCCAGCAGTCCAGACCAAAGTTCAACCCGATTCAGGGGGTCCACACCCCAACCCGAGCAGCATCTGGGAGAGGGCCTGCCTGCAATGGGGCCACACCCACCAGGCCACAGACCAAGGCCATGTCCAAGCTGGGTGCGCAGTCCAATCCACCACACTTAGGGACACTGGACTCTGAATTTCATACTATTTTCACATGTCACAAAATGTTATTCTTTCGGGTTTTTTTCAGCCTCTTAAAAATGCAAAAAACATTCCTTAGCTTGCAGACCATATAAAAATAGGGAGCAAACTGTAGTTTTCTGGCCTCTGTAGACACAGAACATATGTCTCCCTCCTTCCACTGCTTTTACACAAAATGCACAGAAAACCCAAACACACACAGAATCACATACACAAACCCACATATGCACGCTCATAGACACAGAAGCACACGCATATACACAAACACCCTCCCCCCCACACACACATCTGTGAGGACGCAGAGGAGTTGGGGTACGTTCTTCTATCACCTGCGGTGGCCACTAGCCTTCAGGCTGACTACATTTCATTCAATCCAGTCCAGTTTGACTTTCTGAGGAAAAAACTCAACAGACTGTGATTCTTAAAATTAGTTTTTGATTTAGTTAATAATTTATCGTTATTTCAACAACCTCAGACCTGATTGGCCATGAAATTGAAGCATAATATTACCAATTGTTCCCAAATTAAGTTACCATATAAATATTATGTATCTGAAGAGAAATATAATCAATATATTCTGTGCTGCATTTCCCCACAGACTTTGCTGGAATCATCTAGATTGTCTATTGTCAACCCACTGTTACTAGGCAGCAGGCCATAGATCCCTCAAAGTGAATTCATTGGTTGGGCAATAATTCTCACAAATCTTCCCACCAGCCCTGAGTTTCACTGTACTCTCGGATATTACATGGCTCTTCCAACAAAGGAAGAAAGAGGAGTATGGGGCTGTTTGCCTGCTGCCTCCAGCTCCGCGTTTTGTCAAGGTGCTCAATGAGAGGTCAGCGCGCCTGCTTCATAAATGTTGAAGAGTGAGTCTCCCCCAAGGCCAGGTCCCATAGCATGACTTACAGGCTGTACCAGGGGTGAATTAAATATTTGCCATCTGCAGACTGACGTGCCTCCCTTGGGATCCTGCAGGCGCAGACGGTTGCCTGCAGACACTCAGACAGGAACATCCTGGGCCCTGAGAGCTGGGAGGTCACAGCAGAACGGGGTGGGGTACAGTGGGGTGAGAAATCTCTAGGAAAGTAAGTGCCAGAAGGCACTTCAGGGCAGGCCACCGAATCCCCTCATTCTACTGATGTGGAACTGAACCTCAAAGAGGTGACCTCAAGGTCAATGCAGCCAAACGTCTTCCCTCTAACTGGTATCCATTTTGGCTTCATCCTTAATGAAGGGGAAAAGTGGAGAGCTACTAGGCAAAATGTCTTTCCCTATGATTTGACAAACACCTTCTCCTTCAATTCTGTTCCTTGATTTCTGTTTCCTAAACATTGTTAAATCCTCCTGACTGAACATCTTCTGCCTACCCCTCCAATCCTTTTCCTACCCTTCTCTGCCCTGGTCAGCCTCCCAGGGTTTCCCACCCTTCTCTGCCCTGGTCTGCCTCCCAGGGTTTCCCACCCTTCTCTGCCCTGGTCAGCCTCCCAGGGTTTCCCACCCTTCTCTGCCCTGGTCAACCCCCCAACAACTGACTGTATAGACTCTCAATGGTCTCCCTGGTCCACTGGCTTCTTGTTGGGTTGGGCCAATGGGAGACACAAGCAGGAGGGCCAGACGATGGGAGCAGATAGCAGAGTCTCTGTTACTCTGACTCTCCCAGCCAGCTTCCCATGGGTTGGCTGTGACCCTCCACCAAAGGCCATAGCTCCAGTCTGGAAGGCTGACCAAGCAGGTAGAGCAACCTCTTTCTCTCCCCTCAGGTCTAGCAATGGTGCCTTAGTTTCCTGAGGTTGCATAACAAAATACCATATACTGGATGGCTTCAAACAACAAAAATTTATTCTCTCACAGTTCTGGAAGCTAGACATCTCAAGTCAGGTATTGGAAGGTCCATGCTCCCTCCAAAGCTTCTTTTTCCTTGCCTCTTCCAGCTCCTGGTGGCCCCTTGACTTGCGGCAGCATGACTCCAATCTCTACCTGCTTCTTAACGTGGTCTCTTCTCCTTGTCTGTCTGTATCTCTTCTTATAAGGACTTCAGTCATATTGCATTTAGGGCTCACCCCATTCCCGTATGACCTCATCGTAAATAATTCAATCTGCAAAACCCTAATTCCAAGAGTAAGGTCACATTCTGAGGTTGCAGGTAAACATGAATTTGGGGGAGACACTATTCGAGCCAGAACAGATGGCAGGAACTCCCCGGGCTAGCTAGGGCACCCATCTGTCAAGGCCCACAACATGTCCTCCCTTCCCCTTGAGCTCTTCCTCACTGTTCTGTTTCTCTCCTATTTCTCTCTTCTCTGAACTCTTCAAGCTCTCATCTGCTCTGTAGAGGTCTGTCCTCCATCCTTACACAAAGATGGCATCCCAAGGACTTAAGTTGCAGAGATCAGATATTGACACAACTCCTCTTATATCCCTTGAAGCATCCATCAACCTTTAAGCCATCAAACTCTTAGGAAGTGGCAACCCAACCTTCATGCCTCTAACAGTTTTCCAAGTTCAGGGCTACAGAGAGAGAAAAGAAATCTCTATTCAAGCTCCCCAATTACCTTGAAAATATTGACATCACTGCCTCAAGTCCTGCTCCAAGTAAACTACGAAAGTCCTTGACTTCACAGGGCAGGTTTGGGATCCACCATGGTAAACAAGGTCCCAGACCCCTGGGAACAAAGGAGAGGTGTGGTTTCTGGGGCAGGATTTAATGAACCAAGGCTCTGAGGACTAATTGTCTAGAGAGGCATGCAGCCTCACCAGACATTAAGAGAGCCATATCTCTCTTCCCGAGTAACAATCTTGGCCATGGTATCTTGCTGTGACTGATTTTATCACCCCACCCCTCTGAGCCTACCTCAGCTCTCTGCGCTGCAGAAGTGAGAGATGAATTTACCACATCAGCAAAACACCATTTTCAGTTCAGAGCTGCCTTGGGGTTTGCAGGATCCCTAAATAGAAACTGTCCACATACAGATAACTCTGAGAGAAAACACAGGTAATGTGTTTGGGTGAAAAAGCCCATGCTTGATATGTCAAGGTCATTTCAAAGTGGCTAGCTCTAGATCAGTACTGTCTCATAAAACTTTCCGGATAGTGAAAATCTTCTGTAATCTGCACTGTCCAATACAGAAGTCACTGGACATATGTGGCTATTGAGCACTTGCAATGTGGCTCATGACTGATGAATTAAGTTGTCCATTTTTAAAATTTTTAAATACTCTAAATATCACATGTGGCTACTGGCTGCCTTATTGGACAGTCCAGCTCTGTTCAAATAACTTATCTACTTCTTGTGAAAGAAACACTGGCCAGGGGACCCTTTTGAAAAATTCCTCCAGGAATAAGCCACAGTCAGAGGAACCTGCTCCTTGGTGACACAGGAAAAAGATGCTACTCTGTGATAAATGAGAAAGTATTTTGAGGGTGAGCCAACAAGCGAATACTAAATCATAGAAAATTCTATGAAAATCATGTGGTATTGTTCTCCAGAGCCCTAAACTTAAACTATACTTGCCATGCAACTCCCTGGCTTCTAAAACAACCACAGAAATCGGGTTCTTACAGCAGGCAGATAGCAAACATTCATTATACTTCAACATACTGTGTCTCAACAAGGCCCTGGTCCATGTCAATATTGGCTGAAAACCTGCCACATCCTGGGGACTGTACAGAAGACAAAAGGTGACAAAGGCATAGCATTTACCTTGTCTTAGAATCTGGATTCTGCAGTGATTTAAGGAGAGTAAACTATTAAGGGAAGAATGTGGGGTTCACCCATGGAACAGCTCTGCCTGAAGGCTCTCATGAACCTTTCCGTTTTGCTTTGTTTTTCTCTCCTTGTACACATTCAAGGATGGTGATGGGAAAGAGTAGATTACTTATTATAATAAACCAGCCTCATTTTTAAGCTTTTGGGTTGGCAATTTATTCCATAGAAAGGGTCTTTTAGGAAGGTGACATGGCAATGTTCATGTTTTTTTTAAATTGTCTGTTTTACTTCTGCTCCCAAGTAAAATAGGCAGCCAATTCCCTCCCAGGAAGGAGGTAGCCCTAGAAGAGATGACACTTTCTTCAATACAAAAAAAAAAAAAAAAATGCAAAGACAACAATCTCATTCTTCTTTTAACCACATTCATGTTGACTTTAATTGGGGCAAATGTACAGGAGCCAAAGACAGACCAATACAAAGACAGAGCAGGTTTTTACAGAAGTCTCCTGTTTTCCCTAATGGAAAATGTTTGAGTCCTTAAACTGCTTACACTGTGATTCCTTAAACTACCTCCTGAATATTAAAGAATTAAGAAGGACAATACCCATTTTCTGGTGTGTCATTTTTATTTATTTATTTATTAAGGAGCACATTGTCCATTTCCGGTTTCTTTCATGGCATTTGTTGCATGTGAGGCACATCCCTTACAAAGTGTAATCCACACCTAACTCCTTAGAGGACACAGGACAAGGCAGCAGATCAAAACAAACGGCTTCCTGTAGATAGTCAATAATGAATTTTTTCATTATTTCATTAATTTATCATTAGGAACATGTGCATCAGCTTTAGAATTTAATCTTATTTTGAGCCCATGAAATAAGAGTTCTGACTTGTCAGACAATTTTATATTTCTGACTGACTCCTAATTTTTATCCTCTTAACACACACCAATGCCCCACATATTAAGCATACATAAATAACTAATATAATTTAAGATACTAAATATGTTATAAGAATCATTGTATTAGTCAGAGTTCTCTAGGAGATATCTGTAAATAGTATGAGATTCTATAAAATTGTCTCACATGACCATGGGGATGCATAAGTCCAAATTCCCTAGGACAGGCTATAAGCCAGGGACTCCAAAGAAGGCCTTCCGTGAGTTCCCCAGGAGATGGGAATTCTCTCCCTGAATGCTGAAATCACTTCTCCTTTTAAGGCCTTCAACTGATTGGATGAGACGTCACTCATTGTTGACGGCGAGCTCCTCAGCTGGCTGTAGATGCAATCAACGCACTGCTGATTGCTGATTCAAGTCCATGAAAAGCCCTTGTATTACAATTAGCCCGGTGCTTGCTTGGCCAGACAGCTGGACACCATTACCTGGCCAAGCGGACACATTAGCCTGGCCATCGCAGTCATGGTGAAGAGTGGGCTTGTCTGTCATCTGGTGGATTAGCAAGCAGGCGTGATGAGTGGTGGGGAACATTATTATGCTGCATTTTCATCTTTTACTCCATAACTTTAAGGAATTCACTCCAATCTTGAAATATTTTAAAAGTCAAACTCTATGTGGGAAGCTGGGAAAGCACTTCCTCCTCTTACTATAAAATATCGGTTCAGGTGATTCTGATATCAACTCTTCCAGATAATTCTGGCAAAGCCGGAGCCAAGCCGGGGTGGAGAGGAAATGACATCGCTGTGTTGTGAATCGCCAGCCACTTGCAAACTGGAGCTCAAGGGAAGTTCTCACTACAGCCCAGTTGCGTTACTCATCTTCTCAGGGCTGGGCATGTCCAGAGAAACATGAGTCTCCAACAGCTGAGGCTCTTCAGGTCCCTGGTAACAAAGGGGAAAAGGGTAGATTTAATTGGTTAAAATAAATGTAAAACACACACTTGAGAATATGCTTCATTCACTAACTAGATAAGATAAACTCAGGGTGCAGAGAGGGAAAAGGTGTTAAAACCTGTTCTTTCTTGATTTCATTATTTTCAGTAACACGTACTCTACAGGTTTCCCAAGTTCAGGGCACAAAGAGAGATCCAACGCAAATATTCATTTGTTTTCAGGAAGGCAATCTCAGGTTTGTTTGTTTTTTTTCCAATTTTGAGATGGATGCTCTAGCTTTACACAGTTAGATTTTGTATAAAAATATAAAATATATTCATCCTTCTTTAAGGAACATACATTTCTTCTAAAGTGGAGGAGCGATATTGGACAACTGGCCCCACAGGGCTCACCCATCTGCCTCCTTCGGCAATGCTCAATGCTGGATCCTACCAGGAATTCCGTGGTCTCTGCCATCCTCACTCTGAAATGCGATCCCAAATGAGCCACTTCATCCTCCAGAGGGACAAATGCCTGCCTAACAGGGCGGTCCTACTAAAACCTGTGCAACATGCTTTCCCAGCCAGTTCCAGAAATGCCAGTTCAGATTCCAGGGCACTGTAACTGCCTCCCGCAACCTGTTCTTTGGGTAAACTGTATTTAACATCTTGAATAATGTAACTAGGCATGACAAGTTATTTACATCGCAAAGGTATGCCAGTAAGTCTTGGGGACAGAATCTTCTGCATCATTGTTTTAATTTATTTCCGCAACATGACCTAAGAATTGCACCTTCTGCTGTGAACACACTTGCGATTTTTGCTGTTATTGTTTGTCTTTTGCTTTCATGCTGGATTGCACACAAGTATTGCCATTTTCTAAATTTATCATGCGTTTATTTCTGTTTATTTCATGGGGGGAGTGATTAGTGGGGAAGACTTGATCCAGGTTTCACGTTGTTCATATGCTCACTTTCCAAAACTGACAGACCGAGGAGAAAAAGGGAGACAGAATTGCCCAAAATAACCAGATAATTTGACTGACAGCAAGTTGAGACATGGAAAGAGGAAAGAAGAAGAAATTGAGGGTTATTTGTTTTAAATATTCATCAAGATGCATAACATTTGCAAACCCCACAGTTTCATATAAAAATAAAAGGCACTTGCCTTTCTCACTAGCTGAGGGTAATTTTTAATAAGAATTTCTCATTTTATTATTAGTTTCATCCTAATGTGTTCCAACTACAGATAGTAACCTAAGTTAACTATATTTCACCAACAGAAACTGTTGCCTAGAAAATGTCAGCATTGATCCTAACTATAAATTCAGCCATAATGGAAGTAATCAGTGAAAAAAGGTGCCATGCTTTGGTATAAGTAAGTTTTGAAAATGGATCCCTTTTTTCATTCTGATACTTCATACAATTTAATGCATTAATGCCCGACAACCAAAAACCCTCCTCCTTTAGTTCCTATGGACTGCTGTGTGCCTCAGGGCACATCTGAAACAAAGGAGGTCGATAAGAAAACCCCTGGGACTAAGAGGTGGCTTTCCCTTGGAAATAGCACCATCTGTTATGTTTTCATCCTGGGCCACAAAAATTATTTCTTCAAAGCAGATCAGTGGGGAGTACGTGGTAAAAAATACCAATTCCTTGGCTCTATCTTCCAGAGATTCTGATCCAGAAGCTCTAGAAGGTGGGCCAAGAGTTGGCATTTTAACAAGTATCCAACGTGCTTCTGACATGCTGCTATTCTGAGAACTCCTGCCAAACCAGCAGGGTACCAAGATATGAGGATTTCTAGGTGTTAGGTGCACTTCCACCTTCAACAAGGATTTTTTGGAAAAATAAGGATCCAGGATACTGGAAACACATCCCCCATTTCTACCATCTGGTGGCAGGAATGAGGACTGCCCATCTCTCATCCAGTAAGTTCTGGAAAGAGCTGGAGAAAAGGGGGCTGGGAGATAGGGATGAACAAGGGAGGAGCTCCAGGCAGCCAGCAGGGTGAAGCACTCTGGGGAACAGACCCTTCCTCCCATTGCACAAAACCCAGAGTCACCCAACTGGACGAGACCTATATCTGCCATCACCAGCCTATGGGGCTTCTGACCAAAGTGACTGGACTTCTGCAGGGCCAAACTCCAGCTCACAGCCTGTCCCCTATGATACTGTCCCTGAGACAAGCAAGCTCTCAACCCTTTTGAGGTTTTCTAAGGTTTCTGAAAACATCAGGAGATAATTAAGTGTTTTGACAAGCACTTTGACAAGTTCAACACTCCATCTCAACCTTATCTTCTTCACAGTCGCCCAGGCCTCTGCAATTCCAGGCCTCAAGCAGAAGGAGGTCAAAGGAGCAAGAGTTAGGTGAGGCTGGCACAACAGCAAAAGGGGTTTTCTAACTCTTCATAAAATATTAAGATTCCGGTCTCTTGTTTGAGTAACTTGAGTTTAGGATGTTACTAAAACAATGTTTGGTGAATCATGAAGAGGCTATGGCATGGGGAGGTTCCCTGCAGCCTCGGCACGTAGACTGGCATGGAGAAGTCAGGGTGGGACTGGAAGGTGTGGAATTGAAGGCAAGGAGAAGGAGGACATGAGGAGCACTGTCTGCTCCTCTCACCACCGTGCCCAGCTCTGTCCCAGGAGTTGTCACTTACTTAGGGCTCCGTCTCTAGACCCCCTCTCTCTGTAAGGGAGTCCATGTTATGCTGGGCAGAGGAAGAAGGTGTATGGGCACCACCAACCGCTGGAGGAGCTCCATACCAGCCTCCCCCAAGGTATTCCAGCACAGGTGATCATGAGTGCCCTAGGACTCTGAGCAAATAGTAATCATTGAGCACTCTTTGGGCAGGGGGAAACTGTGAAGTAGGCTAGTTGATCTTTGGCAACCTCCCACTCTTACCTTTCAGCTACCCCTGCTTCCATCATCCTGTCAAGTAACCAATAACCCTCAGAGATGCTGAGGCCACCTCAACCCTACTGAGCCTGGAGGTCCAGGGTTGAGACCAGGAGTCTGAGCCTCCCAAAGTCCACATCAAGGCACCCTAGGTCTTCAGGCCTCTCCTTCCTTCCTTGGGTATATTTGAACAAGGGACACTTGAAGAAAACCAAGGTGTCCCAAACCATGAATGAGTGAAACAGCAATTCAACATGGAATCATTTAACCTTTTTTTTTTTTTTTTGGAAGTACTAGGGATTGAACACAGGACCTTGTCCATGGGAAGCAGGCACTCAACCACTCAGCTACATCTGCTCCCCAATGAGAGCTGGTTTTCTCATTTGTTTTATTTTGTTTGTTTCTTTTTTAGGAGGTGCCAGGAATTGAACCCAGGGCCTCATACATGAGAAGCAGGTGCTCAACCACTTGAGCTACATCTGCTCCCCTAACTTTTTTTTTAAGACCCAAAACATGCTATTACTTTTATGTTGCATATTCATCTGTGCCATTTGAATGATATTCCTTGTCCTGTCTGGATTGAGGTTAACAGCTAAAGGAACCACATTTCTGTATGAACACACGTACGTTCTCTGTACAACCTTCATATAGCACAAGGTTGGAGATTGAAGCTATTCTCCGTTTTCATTCATGAGCACATAATATTGCTGTACAAGATGGTGCACAGGCAACGGCCATGCACTCATTAGGGCTTTCTGAAATGGCTGATGATAAATAAGATCACCAGGTTGAGCAGATGAGAGAGCCAGGCTGAGCAGGAAGAGAGCACCTGCTCAACAGTTCCTGTGCTGTTTACAAAACCAAGGCCATCCTGACCTAAGACCTATCAATGCAAAGCAGGAGCTTTCTGTCGGTCTTTGTTGGTTGTGGGGAAACATGCTTAAGTCTTAACCCACATTCCTGTGGGTGTGAACCCGTTTGTAAATGGGACCTTTGAAGATGTTATTGGTTAAGGCGCAGACTCATTTGTGAATAGGATCTTCTGAGATCCCATTTACATGAAGCCAATTTAACTCACTGTGGGCCTTAATCCATATGACTGAGGTCTTACAAGGCAGAGAAAACCACAAGAGGATCCTAAGAACATAGACAACTGAGCAGGAGAAGTAGAAGCCAGAAGGAGAAGCAGAGAGGCAAGGCAAGGAACTCCAAGGATTGTGCCAACAAGCACCAGGATGTTACAGACTCCAGGAGAAACCATGGCCTGTCAATACCATGATGTTGGACTTCTAGCCTCCAAAAACACGAGACAATAAATTCCTGTTCTTTAAGTCAGCCCATAGCGTGGTACTTATCATAGCAGTCCTGGAAGACTAAGACCGCGTTGTAGATGTTGTGTTGCCATGCACAGGGCATTCACCTGACCCTGGTGATGGGGATTTGGAAGGGTTTGCTGTAGGCTGACTCACAGCTGGAGGTGTCTCAGTTTAATCTATAGAACCCAAGCTAGTGCAGGTTTTCTGCAAAATAACATAACCTACAGTCAACAACACTGCATTTTATCAAATAAACTCTTTGAGTAGGAGTCCCACTGGGCAAAAGCTCTGGGCCATGAGGCAGGCAGGCATGGAAATACCACACAGCAGTGTGCGGTGTGTTGGGCACTGTGGCAAACTGGAGTGTCACTGGAGCATTAGGGAGGTCAGACTGAGTGAAGAAATTGTAAGGGGCTCTAACTAGCTCCCAGCTGCCTCTTTTGGGCCCTTTAGGGAGCAAGTCTCATGGCAGAGTGGAGAGAGATTATGAGAAAAGAAAAAGCACAGATTGCATTATCCTTAGACCTCAGACTAAGGAGTCATGTGGAAGATCCTCATCGGCCTGCACGGCAAGAACCTGGCCACATGGACCAGGCAGGGATGCGGGGCCTGACCTCCTGGAAGCTCTTAAAAGGAACCCCTCTGCTAAGCCGTGGTTTGTCCGTTCTGGCAGTTCTCAAGGGGATGATTGACTATAGGCAGGCATATGTCTTCTTGGGTCCAAAGACATTGTGGCAGTTTGAGATTATTTATGAATTCCAAAAAGAGAGATTATATTTGTAAACTGGTCTGTTCCTCTGGGCATGATATGCTTTGATTGTTTTAAATTCAAAAGTTTTATGTTTACTAATTTAAATCAAGATTAGGGCTTTGACTTGACCACAACAGTAGGGCATGACTCAGAGTTGAGTCCCCGCCCCCTTGGTGGGCTGATAGAAACAAACACTCTATCAAGAAGAGACACAGAAGAAGATTTGGAAGAGGAGGGAACTCGGTCATTTTGGTCCTGCCATGTGACAGAAAGGAGAAAGCTCAAACAGCTAAAGACCTGGAAGAGAGACGAGCCCTATGCCAGCTACAGCTGAGACCAGAAGAAGCTGGGCCAATGGAGCCGTAAGAGGAAGAAGGAAGGAGAGACCAGGCAGAGGTCACCTGCCATCTTGCCTCAACATGTGGCAACAGACTTTGGTAAGGAAGTAACCTTGAGTTGGACTTTTTAGGGCCTTGTAACTGTAAGCTTCTACCCCAAATAAATGCCCTTTATAAAAGCCAACAGATTTCTGGTACTTTGCATCAGCACCCCTTTGGCTGACTAATAGACACGGAAGGACCTACTGTTTTCCTAGACCCAGCTTTTTCCTCTAATTCCACCTCATTCACTCCCAGCTCTGAATGCATCAAGGGAAGGATGGCCCATGGATATTTCACATCCAGGTTCTCCAAGTGGGCAACTGTGTAGTAAAGAATTTAACCTTGCCCCAAAAGATGCCTGACCTTGGCCCAGAGCTTCTGGGAGGTAATCTTTGTTTGCCTGGGGACCTTGTGCTAGCCAGACAATGACAATAGATTGGGGGGGTGGGAAATGCCGGCAATGCCGGAAAGACCAACATCATGATTTAGAGCAGGGGCCTTGAGTCAGAGAGTATCAATTGATCTGGAAACTGAGATCAACCTCCTGGACAATCAACCAAGCATTCCTATATAACAGAGCCTCTGAGGTGCAGGGGAGCTTTCCTGGATGGCAGGACTCCATGTGTACTGTCACACACAAACATTCCAGAAGAGTAACATGTCCTGACTCCACGGGAAGAGGATAATGGGAGCTTTGCATATGGAACCCTCCAGGACTCTGTCCCATGCATCTCTTCCCTTGGCTGACCTTAATCTGTATCCTTTCCCTCTAATAAACCATAACTGTGAGTACAACAGCTTTCAGTGAGTTCTGTGGGCAAATTATCACACCCAAGAGAGGTTTGGGGAACCCTCTGAACTGGCGGTTGGTGTCAGAAGTGAGAGCCATCTTAGAGACTGGGCCCTCTAACATCCAGACCTGAACACTTGGGCTCATGCAGTGAGAAGGTGCTTAACAAGGGGAGATAAACACGGAAAGGCCAGGGAGACGATGACTGGGTTAAGTATGTTGTTGGGGTGTCGACGCTTGACTCCACATGGGACAGAACCCCTCAGCCACCCATCCTCCTTCATCAGCCGGCGGCTGCCACCCAGTCCTGGGGGCTTTGCCATGCAACAGCCTTTCACCTGCCACTTCTTATTCAGGAGAATGGCCCCTCAGAAGGCAACCTGTGGCTCCTCCCAGCTCCAGATGCAATTTGCCAAAAGATATATGTGCCAAAGACAGCAGGCTTCATGGAAGGAAACTTACCTCTCCATTCTCCTGACATCCAGCCCCAAGGAAAGTAACTGGCAAGATGGA
>PVKH010027164.1:0-13022 GCA_004027955.1 Chaetophractus vellerosus | reverse complement strand
CAATGGAGGCAGAGCCTGGAGTATTCCCTGAGATGAGGAGAGAGAGCTGAGAACTCCTGGGAGACCAAAGACAGCTAGAGTTCATAGGACAGAATACCTGAGAGGAAGGAGTTGCAAAGAGAAATAATCTAGGAGGAATGCAGAGGGTTCTTCTTGAGAATTCAGCAGACTACTGATCAACACAAGCCTGTGAGTAAACTACTTAAGGCTGGGAGAAAAAAACAACTGAAAGGATTAGAGAAAACAGAGGCCACAGTTAATGCAGGACTGGGAAAAGTGCCTATCCCACCATTCAGACTGAAAAAATTCACAATTCATGGAACATTGGGTAGAGTACACACAGAAAAGTCTTGCCTTAGTAGTGAGAAATAATTAGTCTTAGACTGAAAACTGTCAAACCTGCTTAATAAAATCATAAAAGCAAGATCCCAAGAGATCAGACTGTTTATAAGTAGCTGTATCCCAGAACAAAGCTCAAGAAAACATATAGGAATGCAAAATATCTACTACTCAACAAATAAAATTCACCATGTCAGGCATTCAATCAAAGATTAACAGGCATGCAGAGATAGGAAAACACAACCCATAATTAGGATAACAATCAATTGAAACTGACCTAGAACTAACAGATGTTAGAATTAGCAGGAAAAGAGATATGTTATAACTATATTCCATATCTTGAAAAAGTTAAAAGACACTCAGAAGATATAAAAAGACCTAAATTGAACTTCTAGAGATTAAACCTATAGTGTATAGCAATAAAATAGATCTAAAATGAAATACACAGAGGAAAAAAAACATCCAAAATTAAAAGAGCATCAGTGAGCTCTGGAACAACTTCAAGCAGCCTAATATGTGAGTAATAGAAGTTGGGTCTGTGTGTGTGGGGGGGGGGGGGGGGTGTAGGATGAGGAAGGACAGAAAAAAATTTGAATAATGAACAAAGATGTTATCAGATGAAAATATGAATCTGCACACAAAGTATTAAGAGCACCATTAGTAATAACTACATGTGAAAATATGTAAGATTTTTTTCTTATTATTTAACTCTCTTTTAAAGATAATTGCCTAAACAACAATAATAATGCTGCAGCATGGATCTATAGCATACGTAAAAGTAAAATGTTTGCCAACATCAATACAAAGGTCAAGAGGGGATAAATGGAAGTATGCTACTACTATACAGTTCATAAACTATAGGAGAAGTGGTATAGTATCACTTGAAGGTGGAGTATGATAAGCATGCTGTAAGTTAAATATATGTTGAACAGAACTAAAAGAAATCACTAACATAACAAAACAAAGTGTAAGAACTAATAAGCCAATAAAGGAAATAAAGAATCATTAAGAAAAATACTCAATAATCTAAAAGGAAAAAAAGGGAAGAGAGAACAAATGAGATGAAGAGAAACACATAAGATAATAGACTACAGCCTAACCTTATTAATAATCACATTAAATAGGAGAGATTTTTGGATTGGATAAAAAAGCAAGAACCAACGTTATACTGCCTAAAGGAAACAGACTTTAATATAAAGAATCAAAGAGATTAAAAGCAAAAGAATGGAAAACAGATATACTATGCTAACATTAATAAAAAGAAAGTTACAATAACTATATTAATATCAATATAAATTTGAGAGCAAAGAATGTTAAAAGGAACAAAGAAGGCATTTTATAATAAATGTGTCGATTCCTCAAGAGGACAAAAATCTTAAACATTTATTTATGCTCCAAATAAAGACCTTCAAAAGACAGGAAGCAAAAACTGATAGAAATGCAAGAAGAAATAGACAAATCCTCAATTTTAGTCAAAGATTTCAAAATCTCCCTCTTAATAACTGATGGAACAAGTATATGGAAACTGCAAAGGATATGGGAGATTTGAATAATATTATCAACCAACTTAACCTAATTGACATTTATAGAACACTCCAGAAAACAACAGCTGAATACATATTCTTCTCAAGTGCATCAGGAACATTAACCAAGATAGAATATATTCTGGGCCATAAAACAAGTTACAATAAATTTAAAGGATTCAAGTCATAAAAATTATGTTGTCAGACCACAAGGGAATTAAATTAGAAATCAAAAACAGGAAGATTTCTGGAAAATTCACAATAATTTGAAACTAATAGCACATTTCTAAATTACCCGTGGGTCAAAGAAGAAATCAAAGGGGAAATCAGAAAGTATTTTCAACCTAATGAAAATGAAAACACAACATAGAACTTGTAGGAATCACTAAAGCAGAATATAGGGGAAATTTATAGCACTAAACACTCATAATACAAAAGAAGTCTCATTTAATGACCTGAGCTTTCACCTTAAGAAACTAGAAAAATCAAAGGAAATTAAATTCAAAGTAAGCAGAAAAAAGGAAATAAGAGGGATGAAAACAAAACTCAATGAAAGAGGAAACAGGAGAATAAAGATAATTGATTTCAAGAATTATTATAAAGCTAGAATAGTCAAAACAGCATGTTATTGGAATACTTCAGACAAATAGATCAACGGATAATATAGAGTCCAAAAATGAATCCACACATATAAGGACAACTGATTCTCTGCCATTAATAGGAACCTGTAACACTTGTTCAAAGAAAGCATAATTACAGTCATGTGTTCTAAAAGCAAAGGGTAATGAAATAAAGCAATAGGTCAATTGAAAAGGTCCACAAGGAGAAGAAATTCTTTCAAATTGGGTTCCCTGATCTATTGTAGTTTCCAAGTCATCTTCAATTGCTACTCATGCACAACACCCACAAAGGTAATTTTGCTTTGCATATATTTACATAGGATTAAGTGCTTCCTTAAGTTTTTTAACAGATAAATCGTAAGCAACAGGCTTATATGCTTAAAAGTCTCCCTTTCTAATCCTTAGACCCCACTCCTATGGAATGAACCACTGGAGACCAGGACTTCAGGGTAGGTCATCTTACCTGGACCCTTTCATTCAGTGTTATTTCCTTAAGCCTCATTTGGTCTCAGGAGAAATAGTGTCCTTTTCTACTTGAATACAAGATCCAGACTTCTGGCCAGTCGTCACAGACAGCACTGATTTGACCATTTCAGCCAGTTCTGGAGCTATGTCTTTAGAAATACTATTTTCCTATTTCCTCTCCATTCTTTCCAAGATTTTGGTTAAGACATGGGATTCAGGAATAAAACAGACCTGTATTCAAATTTCAGCAGCATACTGATCAACACAACCATGTGAGTAAACTACTTACAGGCTCTATGAAACCATTTTCAAAGCTTAAAAATGGAAATACACTGGCCTACCATATATTTCAAGTTGAGAATATAAAAACCACAGGTGGTTTTAGTAAAAGAGAATGCACTTAAAATGTTTAAAATGGCACCCAGTTACAAAAAGTAGCGATTATTATCATGATCATTTTATTATTATTATGTACACATTCCATCTCTCCCTTCAAAATCACTTCATCTTAGTCCTTTTCTACCTCTAAGCTCTAAAGAATTCACAGAATTATAGCCCTTGAGAGGCTGATGGGCAAAAATTCATAATTAACATTTAAAATTTTTTAAATAAATCGTTAATGAATGTGTTTTATTGTAAAAAAATCCAAACAATACAGAAATTTGTAGGGGAAAAAGGTCAAGTTTCTGCTGTCCATCTCAATGATAGGAGAACTTCACCCTTCTCCTCCAGGTAACTTAGTCATTATTAATAGCTTTATGTGTTTCCTTCCAAATATTGGTGCAAGCATTTTCATACCTATGTGGTGCACGTATGAAAATCCAATATTAATTTGAATAGTACAGTGAAACCCCCATAATCTTACCTAGATTCATTAACTGTTGACATTTCACCACATACAAATATTTAGTTTTGATTTGTTTTCCTAACGATTTCTTTCTGTCTGTGTTAGTCCATCACTTGCTTTTTCCACTTAATAATATTACTTAAAAATCCTTCCAGATTTTTCACACAGATCTAGTATGTTCCTTTGAATATCTTCACTGAGTTCCACAGTCTGCATGAAGCGTAATATAATCTTTACTCTTACATGGAAATGTATGGTATTTTCATACATTTGTTTTTAAATGACCTTTAAATTTTTTTGGTTGTTTTGTTTTTGTACATAGAAGTACATACCTAGAATGGCCTTTCTGATGAAGTATTTGCATATTTTAAATTTAAGGAATACTGCCAAGTTGTCCACCAAAGGATGTACCAATGTATATACGATGTAAATATCCTTTCTTCACACTATCACAAACAACAGGTATTTTAATGCTTCGAATTCTTGCCAACCTAAGTGTGTGTGGGGGAGGTATCTCACTGGCTGAACTTTTCATGTTTATTGAAATGTGTATTTCTTCTTCCATGAGCTGCCTATTCATTTAGTTTGCCTATATTTCTACTTGGACACAACTCTTTTTCTTATTGATTTTTAGTAGCTCTTTATAGATTGTGAATATCAATCCTTTGTCATACATGTTGTAAACATTTTCTCAGCTGTTCATTTTCTTTTCTTTTTTTTTTTCCAGGAGGTACTGGGTTGAACCCAGGACCTTGTACATGGGAAGGAACCACTCAACCACTGAGCTACATCCGTTTCCCAATGAGAGTTGGTTTTTCCATTTGTTTGTTGTTTTTGTTTATAGGAGGTACCAGAGATCGAAACTGGGAGCTCATACGTGGGAAGCAGGCACTCAACCACTTGAGCTACATCTGCTATTCATTTTCTTTTAACTTTAGTATAAAAAATTTCTATGTGAACTAATTTGGATATCTTCCCACATAACTTGTATTTTATAATTTGCTTGAGACAGCCTTTTTCAAGTTGCGAATATAAAAATATAAATTCCTGTATTTAAATAATTTTCTAATTTTGGTCTTTATATCTGATGTAATTTATGTTTGTCTCTGGTGAAATACACAGATCTAAAGTTCTCTCCACTATGGATTTATTGAATAATCCATCATTGCCCCACAAATTTGAATGCTAATTTTATCATATAAAGAGGGGGAGATATCTAACTTTCTCTACTGAAGTAGTATCCTGAGAAATATTGTCTGTATCTTTATATTTTCATGTATACTGAAGATTAACTAGGTTATTCAAATCCTCAATGTCCATACTAAATTTTTATCTACCTATATGTTGGTTTATGACAGAAATCTCCCATCATAATTCGTGAATTATACATTCTTCCTTGTATCTCTAAAACTGTTCTTTATGTACTTAAAAGTTGTGCTTTACACTAATGAGGGATCTTGTTGATGTGGGAAAGTGTGGGAGGGGGAGGGAGTGGGGCATATGGGAATCCATTATATTTTTTTATGTAACATTTATGTAATCTAAAGCTTCTTTAAAAATAAAAAAAAAATGATTTAAAAAGAATAAAGCTGTGTTTTAGATATTGTGATGGTTTCGGGCTTTTATGGACCCAAAAAAAAATTATGTTCTTAATGCTAACCCATTCCTGTGGGTATAAATCTATGGTAGGTGAGACCCATTGATTAGGTTACTTCAGTTAAGGGCCTTCTGATTAGATTATTTCAGTAGGGCATGCCCAGGGTGGATCTTAATCCTCTTACTGGAGTCCTTAATAAATGGGATGAATTTGGAGGGGGGGGAGGGGCGGGAAGCCACAGGAGCACAGAAATAAAGTCATGAGAGCAAGGAGCTGAAATCAATGGAAACTGGAAGAGAGGAAGCTAGAAGTTGAAGCAATGAAACCTAGGGAGAGAAAGGAGAGACCAGCAGATGCCTCCATGTACCAATCTTTGGGGAGAAATCATTGCCTTATGATGCTTTGATTTAGACAATTTCACAGCCTTAGAACCAAAAGCTTGCAACCTAATAAATCCCCATTATGAAAGCCAACCCATTTCTGGTATATTGCATTTGGCAGCTTTCAGAAAACTAAAACAGCAACCTTAAAGATTAAAAAATAATATAAAACACATACACAGAATTCCTCCTCCTTTCACCTAGATACCTAGATCCACCAATTTTAACATTGTGCTACATTTCCCATCTCATTCTATCCATCCATCCATCCATCTTTCTAAATATTTGACAATAGGTTTATACATCATTTTCCTTGAACACATAATGCTTCCATATACATTTCCTAAGAACAAAAATATTTACTTCTGTATCTACCTTAAATACAATTATAAAGTTCAAGAAATTTAACATTAATATAAAGTTTACAGTCTAATTCCATTTTTCTCATATGCCCCAATAATGTCCTTTTGGGCTGTTTTCCCTCCATTATTAGATCCCATCCAAGATCACGTATTGCATTTAACTGTCATTGTCTCTTTAGTTAATCTTTCTATTTTTCTTGGTAATTGTGAAAGCATATATACAACATAAACTTTCCCGTTTCAATCACACCCAGGTATATTATTCAGTAGGATTAATCACATTTATCGTGTTGTACTACCCTCACAACCATTTATTACCAGAACTGTCCCATCACCCCAAACAGAAATCCTACACCCATTATGCATTAAGACCCATTCCTCCTGCCCCTCCCTCCCAGTAAACTGTACTCTACTTTCTGTCTCTATGAGTTTGAATATTCTAGATATTTCATAGAAGTGAAATCAATACAATATCTGTCCCTTTTTGTTTAACTTACTTCATTCAACATAATATCTTCTTCAAGAGTCATCCATGAAGTAGCATATATCAGAACTTCATTTTTTAAAAGGCTGAATAATATTCCATCACAAGCATATATCACATTTTGTTTATCCATTCATTTGCTAAATGGACCTCTGGGTTGCTTCCCCCTTTGAGATAATGTGAATGATGAAGCTGTGAACATTGTTGTATAATTATCTGTCCAAGTCCCTGCTGTCAATTTTTTTGGATATACCTATAAGTATATAGGATTTCTGGGTCATAAGAGGGTTCTATACTTAACTTTTTGAAGAACTGCTAAATTGTTTTCAATGGAAGATGTACCATTTTACATTCTACCAACTGCATAGCAATATTTCCTACCAGCCTATTCATGTTTTATGAATGTAGTATCTTTGCAAATCTCTGAGAAAAATAATGAGTCTTCTCTTAATTGAAGTCTCTCAACATTTCCCAAGGTCAGTTGTTCTGTCTTTATTTTGTTTCTTGTCTGTCTTGCTTTTATATGACTTTGAAGACTGGTGAGCCTTAATTTTTTCTTTATATTGATAAATAAAGGATTGCATTTAATAGGATAGATAATTAGCATAGGCTTCCTGTATGTGTTTTCCTTCTGAATGGAAATACATGAGGGACTCTATGGGGGTAGAACTTGGGAACCAAGTAAGCTTACTTTAGGGCAGATTTTTTATTTTAAGGATTTTGACCATGACTCAAACTAAAACTGTACTTTATAGTCAAGAAGACACATATATAGTTCAATATAAAAATAAAAGTAATGAGAAGGGTGTAACTCAGTGGTTGAGTGCCTGCTTCCCAAGTATGAGGTCCTAGATTCACTCCCTGGTACCTCCTAAAATAAAAAATAAAAAAAATGAAAGTAATGATATAATATTAAACTCCCTCATATGATAAAGTAAAAAGATGACAGTTATAAAATGTATTTAATAACATTTACATAGAACAGAGATAAATAATACCTAAACAAAAGAAAAAGCTCTTGGCTGTGATCTATTACATTAGTTTATAAGCCATTAGCAGGTCATGGTACAGCTTGAAGGACACTGTTTAAGGTCCATAAGCATAGAACAGCAGATCGGCAGGCAGGGGAAAGAGCCATCCCATTTGCCAACAGATCAATGCTATCTTTTTTCTTATACACCTGTGTCTGTTAAAGAGATCTGGCTAACATAACCACTGCCCTACTTCTCCACCAGGATCTTTTCTAGGAAGAACATTTTCCAAGCAAACATTCTACTTGCTTGTATGAATGCTTTGCAATCTTTTACATATCCTGGCATATGCAGAAAATGATATTTACTGGGGAAAACTGGAGGTGATTTAGGAGCATCTATTTGAGATTTGGTGGGAAAAAACACATTATTTTATTTTCCTGATAACTATTTAAATGAAATAAAGATTTGTTCTAGCAATACACATATAAACCATAACAAAGCATAAAACCAAGCCTCTAGAAATTGAAGTTGATTGATAAATAAGTGAATTGCTTCACAGAACAAAATGACTACTCTTAAAGATGATAACCAAACCCAAAGTCTTATATACAAAGAAAAAAACCATTGACTGAAACTAAGCCCAAGATAGTGCAGATACATGATTTTGAAACCAGAAACTTTAAATCACTATTATAAATATGTTGGATAAATTAAAGGCAACTATATTCCTAGTGAATATACAGCTGAGACTTCTCACCAGAGAGTCAATCTATAAAAAAGGAACCAAATAGAAAAATCTAGAACTGAAAATGCAATAAGTGAAATAGAAATGTAAATGGATGAGTTCAATAGCAGAATGGAGGATGGCAGAAGACAGAAAGTAAAAGTGAATTGGAAGACAGAGCAGTAGAAATTACCTAAATATAATTTGAGATCTTAGAAGATCTGAGGGGAAAAGACATTGAAGTAAATTATGAACAGAGATCCAGGAAATTTTGATATTGTGAAACAATATCAAACATTCTAACATGTAATTGAAAAAGAAGAGAATGAAAATGGTACAGAAAAAAATATATGAAGAAATAATGGTTAAAAGTTTCCCAAATTTCAAGTTCAGTGAACACCAAGAAGGATAAATAAAAATGAAACCACACCTAGGTAAATCCTAGTTAAATGGCTAAAAAGAGAAATTTGAATGCAGCCAGAGGAAAATATACAGATTGCAGATGGGAAATGATATGAATGAAGGCAGTCTTCTCATCAGAAACAATATGGAGGCCAGAAGAAAATGGAGTGACATATTTAAAATGTTGAAATAAAGAAACACAAGACTTGATGATATCAACAAGAGTATGAGCAGATAAAAAAGGAAAGAAACCAAGGACTGACCCCAACATTAAGAGATCAAGGAGAAAAAGAAAAACTGAAAGGGAACAACATGTAAGGAAGGAAGAAAATCAAATCAAGGCATACAAAGTTTAATAAGAATAAAGATGTAATAGAATTTTATTAAATGCAGCTGATAGATCAAGTAAGATGCAAATTCATAATTCATCACTGAATTGAGCAATGTGAAGGTCACTGATGACCTGCCATGAGCCATTTCAAAGAAGTGGTGGAACAAAAGGGGAACAAAGAAATGTGAGAGCTGGCAGGGGAAGTATGGTCATGAGAGGATTTTTAAAAAGAAATAATAGCACCTTTATACGTTAATGAGAATAATACAGAAGAGAAAACATGATGTAAAAGAGAAGAGAATGGCTGACATTACTTTTGAGAAGGAAAAGGAATCTAGAGCACATGGAAAGAATGCTTTTAAAACAGAATATAAATAGATCATTTATGAAGTCCGGAAGGCAGACATACTGTGCACATGCTGAGTAGACAGGGAGGTAGGAATTTGTGGAATTCTCTTCTGATTGCTTCAATTGTGAAGGAGAACACAATGACATAAGCTGAGAATGAGGACAGGGAGTGAATGTTAAAGATTTAAGGATAAAGGTAAAGTTCGTAATATCATTTAGTTATTTCTTAGTTCATTACCTTGATACCACCCACGTACTCTCTATAAATGTTAATTTACTTAGGCTCTCTCTTGGGGTAGGAGTGCTTCACAATTTTGGATTTTCTCATCATATATTCTTCTTGTTTTCTGTGCTTTTATGGATTTCATTAAATTAAAACATATTTTGCCATTTTGAAAGCATTTTGAGAGGAAAGATATATATATATATATACCTGTGCCCATATTACCATCTTGATCAAATCTACATATTTGAACACAAGGAACTCTATCTCAATATTGTGACCTTTTAATCATAAGAAACCTTTTATGGTTGTTGCCACAGTGACCACCTTTAGAACTGACATTATTGAATACTACAAACTCAAAACTAAGTGTTATATTTTAAATGAAAAATTCCCATTTTTAAAATAAAAAGTTTTATAGGTGGAATTGCATCCCCCCAAAATACATCCTGTGAATGTGACCTTAGTTGGAAATAGGGTCTTTGAAGATGTTATTACATAAGATGAAGCCAAATGGGATTAAGATGGCTCTTATCCAAGATGACTTATATCCTTATTAGAATGGGAAATTTGGACAAAGTGAAAGACATACAGGGCAGTACACCATATGAAAACTGAGGCAAAGACTGAAGCCCAAGGATTGCCAGCAAACCACTAAAGGCCAGGAGATAAGCATAGAACAGATTTCATCTCTACAGACATCAGAAGGAGCATGGCTCTGCTGACACCTTGATTTCAGATTTCTGGCCTCCAGAACTGTGAAATAATAAATTTCTGTTGTTCTAAGTTACCTAGTTTGTGGTATTTTCTTATGTCAGCCCTGGGAAATGAACACAACAGCTATAAGGAATATTTTTAAAGTACTCATACAAGTATCTTCTTATAATCAATTTTTCATATGCTCTAACAGAAGGGAAAACAGGCAGTTATATAATAGTTAAGAGTGAGGGCTTTGGTTCTAAACTAACAGGTTCATATCTTGGATCTGCCATGTACAATGTGACTTTGGGCAAGTTATTTAACTTCTCTAAGCCTCAGTTTGTGCATCTGTTACATGAGGATAATGATACTAAGAGTATCATTACCTAAGGGTCTTGGAAGTATTAAATATGTTAATGAATGTAAGAAACCTAGGACAATACACAGAGTAACACTCAACATTTGTTAGCTATTATTCATTTTTTATCTTTGAAATACAGTCAGAGATGAACATAATCTCACCACGCCTAGCTAGGCTTCTGCAAAGTTTTATGTTATCAACAATATAGAGCACTGTATCAGTATGCTCTATTTCAGAAATCTCTCAAACCAAAAATATATCTCAGGTTATCCTGACGTACACAGTTCTTTAAGTGTCAAGGTTTCTTTGCAATTACAAATAAGTAAGTCGATTTTACAGTTTTTTAAAAATTATATTTATTTTAGATTATACTTTTTTTTTTAAGATTATTTACTTATTTCTCCCTCCGCCCTTTGTTGTTTCAACTCGCTGTCTGTTCTCTGTATCTGTTCATTGTGTGCTCTGTGTCAGCTTGTTGTCTTTGAGGAGGCACCAGAAACCAAACCCAGGACCTTCCATGTGGGAGGTGAGCACCCAACTGCTTGAGTCGCATCCACTCCCCCTACAGTGTTTTAATTTATGATATATTTCTGAATCTTTTTTTTTTGGCTTCAGTTACAAACCTACACTTTACTAACAAATAGGTCTCCTTTTGTTTTTTCTTTAAAAAACTGATGTTAGCTCTTTTTTGAAAAGGGAAAACACTGTATGGGAAATAAATTTATGAGAAATTCTTTTATAAGTACATAGAAATGTATAATAGAACTTTTGAAGGCTATGTTGAAAGTGATACAACACAGGAGTAGGTAATTGTATGAAAAGAGATGTCTGTTAACTCTCGTAACAGGGTGATATCTGTAATGTCTGCATCATTTCAACATATGGTTTAGAAGGTCAGAAGCAGCATCGTATAGTGAAATGAGCATAGAGACTTAGATTAAATTCCATCTCTGCCAGTTATTAGTAGTGAGAAAAATCAGTGATCTTCCCTAAGACCCAGTTTCCTCACCTGTAAAAAATGAAATTTATAGTCCTATCCCATGATTATAAGTAAAGATTTAAATTATATATGAAGACAGATGCATACTCAGTAAGCTATCAGGCATTTTATAAATTTTATTTAGCTTCTAAGGGAGAAGATCTAAGACTGTACTACCTAAGCCAAAATGTCATAAACAGATTCAAAGAAAAGATATATTTTATGTGAAAATTAAGATTCCAGTCAATACAGAGGATTGACAGTTCAAATCTTTCAGGTCCAACAAACTTGCTTACTTCTTGAAGCTCAATGCCCTTTAAGAGTCAGAAATACCCATGCATAATGGCTCAAAAAAAGTTATAAATTTTCAATAAAAAGAATGGAAATTAACAAACAGTATTAAAAGAACAAATTTAAAATTCAATGTTCAAATAGAGGAAATAAGGTGAGTTCCATTTCAATCCCTTTTCCTTTCTGATAAATAATAAATGTTGGAATTTTACTAATTTCCTGGATAACAAATAGAATGAATGTTACCATTCGGGGCTTTTCTACTTAGAGTTCCATTTCCATAGCCTCAAAAGAACAAAGCAGCCAGAAGAATTCTGCCTTTCTCTGACTGCTTCAAAAGGTCTTTGTACATAATGTGGTTGATACTGCATGAATTGTAAACTTGAAAACTTACACCAGGTGTGAAATATTAATTTTCATTTTTATCCTTAAAAACACTTCATAATAGCCCAAAGAGGAAGGTAAACTTGAGAAAACTAATTTTCCACTATAAGAAAATTGAATCCAAGGATCTGCTATTTCCTAACTGGGCTCCTGCTAAAAAAGGTATCAGAGGTATTATTATTTTAAAGGGAAAAGATTTATAAAACAAAAGGGGAAATGGAACCAATGTGATTCAGTGGTTGCGTGCAGGCTTCCTACATACAAGGTCCCAGGTTCAATCCTCAGCCCCAGTATAAAAAAAAAAAAAGAAAGAAAAAAGAAAAAAGAAAAGAAAATGAAAAGCAAATACCAATGACCCCAAGAAAAATGAGTTATTAGTAGGTCCATTTAGGGAAAAAACTGCCAAAGATGAAACAACATTTTAGAGAGTTCTGGCAAGAACTCTCACAAAAAACGGCTGAGAAGGGGCAAAATCCTACCCAAGTGAGCTGTTTTGGGAACCCAGAGAGCAGGAGGCTTCAGGGCATTGCTTAGGAGGGAACTGGACAAAGAGATAAAGAGCCCAAAGAAAACCATGAGTTTCTCCTCCCTGTGGCTGGAAACATTGGGCAGCTAAGCCCCACCCTAAAGGCCAAAAGCTTCCAGGAGCCCACTGACTCCCACCAGCCACTGAGTGGGAAGGAACTTTC
>PVKH010027163.1:0-13064 GCA_004027955.1 Chaetophractus vellerosus | reverse complement strand
CAGACGCATGCCCTCTCCCAAAAGTGAGTGTGTGGGGCTGAGTGGTTCGCCGTGCCTTGTCCTCAGATAGGCAGGGTGCTGTCGCTGGCCGGGACACAGAAACAGGGAGCTTAACTAGAGGTACGAGAGCGTGGCCTTAGTGCACAGCCCAGGGCGGATCACCTGTGGGGCCCTCAGCGGAATTGCTACTCCCCAGCCAAGTCGAAAGCACAATTGAAAACAGAGGCTGTTGGGTTCCAGGTGCTTGCCTGAGCAGGCCAACTTCTGCTGTCTACCAGTGCTTCTCAGCGGTGCTAGCTGCTGGCCTGGGCAGGAAGTGGCACCCAGCCCATCAGACCAGAGAGCCCTTAGGGAGGGCTCTTAGCAGCTCTCATCTTTGCAAGAACACTCCCCTCTTCATGAGAGGACTCAGGCTGGATACGACTGATGGGCTTACCTCCCACCCTGCCTTCCCACCCTCTCCAGGCCTGGCCATATAGGCAGGTGCCTTCAAACCCCATTAAACTCACCTCTGGGGAGTCCCTTCAGGGCAACTTCACTTGGTGCTGTCTACTACTCTCCTTTGTATCCCCTCAAAATTTAAATATAGGTGTACCTCACCTCGCAAAGCACATATTCTTGAAAAGTGGACAGTAAATTCATTTTTAAAAACCCTCAAATAATAGGCACTGGCCAAGTGTTAGTGGCAAGCAATAGAAATACATTCTGGCTTACTTAAGGGAAAAGGGAGAGTATTAGAAGTGTCTATCATTTAGATTACACAATCAATAGGAGGGCTGGAGAAAAAAAGCTGGCACAAAAAGGCAGGACTCGAGGAGGACCAAGCAGTAGTGTCCACGGATGAAGCCACACAAAAGAGCTGACGACAAGGCCAGCGACATCTCCAGCCACAGCTTGGGCTGGCCGGCACCACCTTCAGACAGCAGCAACGGCTGCCCCTGGGAGTACCTGCTGAACCGTGTGTCTTTGAACCACTCCCTCAAAATTCAGAGTCCCAGGTGGACACCCAGGTGGCTGAACCCAGGTCATAGGCGTTGACTCCAGCTCTCTGGACCAGGGTTACACAACCACTCACGTGCACGTTCTTTCACTTCCCTTCTACACATCCAGGCGTGCTCAGAAGACAAAGCTAGGCCAGGCCTTCTAAATGCCACATCCCGCTTGAAGTCCATGGCAGGGTGGGTAATATTTCCACTTTTTTTGAATGAGGAAAATATAATAACTTTAGAAAATATAACAATGTGTAAGAACAAGTTGAGACATTCATAATTGATGGAACAGTTTTGATTTGGCTAACATATCTTAATACAAGAAAATAAGACTTTTATCCTATACAAATGCTTTCAATATACAGTCAAACTCAAGTTCCTCTAGGCTGGCTCTTCAAGGCACAAGGCAAGAGACACTGAACATGAGAGTTCATCAGGGCCTGGTACCAGGAACATAATATTCACATAATAACTAGTTGATTAATTAATAGCACCTAATTTGATCCCTGGCAAAAGAGGCAAAACAGCAAATTTCATGATAAAAGGCTGATATGAACCAAGCAGTGGTGGCAATTAGTTGTCCTTTCTGCAGCTAGAGGGAATCCCAGGGGACGCCAGCCCAGCTGAAGAACTGGGCTCCCCTCTGATCCTTATCTCATGATTACAGGAGGAGATGTGTGACTGAGATGGACCCATTCATCCATTTAACAAATGTTTCTTTTTTTTTAGGAGGTACCAGGGATTGAGCCTAGGACCTCGTACATGGGAAGCAGGCGCTCAACCACTTTGACCTACATCGGCTCCCAAACAATTGTTTCTTGAGCGCCTACTGTATACCAGGGTCGGACAAGTCTCCTAGGTGCTGGGGATTCATTAGTGAACAAGAAAAACAAAGCCCTGCTCTTCAAGGAAAACAAAGTAAGAAATGTTTTCAGAAGACCAATATCCTTGTTTCTGACATTTAAGTGAACTTGAAGTCTTTTTGTACTGTCTAGATTTCTGCCAGGACTAAGGGAGGACTACAAACCAGCCCCACCGTTAGCTGAAAGGCAGTGTTGGTGAGCTATGTCAAGATGAGGAAACTCACTTTATAGAGGGAGAGGTTCAAATTGGAGGGACATTTAGGCAGAAGGAGGCTCCAGGTAGGAGGTAGTTTAAACCCACCGATGCCAAGATGCCGAGGGTTGGTTGGTTGGTTGGTTTTGTCCCACTCATCCACTTACACATCTAGATTTAGAAGATGCCAGATCCGACAGAGGAGGGGCCTCGGAAATGTGAGGGCCCTTCCTGGTGCCTTTTATATGTGGGTGTCTCTAGGCGTGCTTTAAGCTGGTTTCTGGGTGTAGCAAGTTTCTCTCATCCTTGTCAGATACAACACAACTAAATTGCCTCATAGAGCTCTTGGCTCCAACAAGCTAGATGCCTTTTTGAAGAAAGATGTCTTGGGCCTTCAAATACTTGGAAGTCAAGGCGTTCTTAATCTCATTTTTTCCATCACTGCTCAACATAGGCAAGTTACAAAACCTTAATTTGGGAAAACTAACCTTATCAGTCATATGGGTGGCATGTTCATAAATTGTCTGTCTCCCCACCCATTAATTTTCCATTTACTTGTTTGTTTCAGAGACTGCAGGCAACTCTCCCAGGCTAGCCCGCTGTTTCCAGTCTGTGAGCACACATGGAAGGGGGGGCCTCACTGCCCAGGTTTGGGGACACTGGTTGATCAGAATGTTTAAAGGGCCTGTGACTTGTTGGCCAGTATCTACTTTCACCCGCAGATGTTTCACCCGCAGATGTTTCTTCTCTTACATTGTCTGTTCCCCTCCCACACTTGGGGAACGACTGAATCATCTTTGTTGGAAAATGGAGGACTTGTATGGAAGGAGGAGAAATGAAGCCTCCTGCTCGCAGTAGATAATCCCTAGTTTGGTCAACAAAGAAAGAAAAAGATGCAACAAAACAGCTTACTGTTTAAGCTGGGCATTGTCACAGTAGATGACACTTCACAAGGGCTCTGCATGTCATGGGCAGACACGTAAACGTCCCCCCACACACAAATGTGCACAAACACACACACGTGGTTTCAGTTTTACTGTTGGTGAGTTTTTTGGAAAATATATACTAATTAGGTGCTACTAAGTATTCAGAAATATTGAAATGATTTTATAGTTTAATCATAGGAACATCTACACACATTTGAGAAATAATGCATATATGCAGCAGATATTTTGAAGCCCCGAGCACGCTTGTTTCTCCCTATGAATTCATAGAATCCTAATAACAGCACGAGGTTCTGCATAGCTTTGGTTCAGCCCACAAGCTGAAAAGCTCAGAGCTGGGGAAGAAACACTGGGCCTCCCTTGAGCTGGACCTGGGCGGGGATGCATCTGGGGAGCTCAGGCTTGATTGTGGCTCTGCCATGTAGCCACGGGAACTTGGGCCCGCTACTTAACCTCTCTGCGCTGTATTTTCTTTACCTGCCAAGTGGTGGAGGTGTGATTCTCAAATCAGATAATACCTGGGGAGACAAGGAGGCTAAATCACTAGGTTGAAGTCAGTCTTTCCCTCTTTGTAACTCTCAAGCCTGGTTCTACAGGACAGCATAGCTGATGGGCGCTTGCTTTACCGAGGCCAGACGGGAGAGACGTTTCTAGAGGACACCAGCCATCTGCGCAGTGACATTTATCCAGCGCACACTGTGCTGAATTTAAACTGGTGACCTATTCAGGAGAGACTTGCTGTCTGTTTCCCAGCCTACCAAGACGTTTCCCAAACAGAAGCTATGTTAATCCCAAAGTCTCCTGATATGATGTGCCATGTTGCTCCCTTAAGAACTGGCCTTTCTGCTTGTTATAATTTATACACAGATTTTTCAGAGTGCGAGTCCACAACAGAGATGAGTTAGGGCAGCACTGCATTGGCAGAAGAGATGGCACCACTGAAAGGTTAGCATTTTGAGTCTGTAAATAGCATCCTTTATGTGATTCGTTATTCTCAGCAAGGAGCCATGTTATCAGGTCTATTGATTTTAACTCATTTTTCTCATGCCATCTGGTAAAATGTAGCCGTAACTGTAGCGGCTGCTGTCCAAATCACCATGCTGCTCAGATGAGGCCGGCGGCACGCTGCTATCGGTTGGCCGTGGTTGTTCCCAGGGCTGGCTGAAGAGTGGGGGTCCCACACTAAGTGAGCGAGGCTGTGTGGGGACAGGTAGCTTCCCGCGGAGCACTGCTCAGGGAGCCGCAGCTGCTCAGCCCACGCCCCAAGGAGGTCAGAGAGAAGGAAAGCACAGCACTAATTCAGTACAGGAAAAGTGCCCCGACTGCACTGCTTGCTTCATTCTTCTAAGGAAACAACAACAGCAGATCAGGTTCTGGCATCGGGAATTCGTCTGCCAAGGCGGAAGGCATACCCACTGGGGAAGGAGGCTCGCTTTCCCAGATTAATCAGAGGCCTTTGAGTTTGCTTTTATTTCCAAATGTTCCGCTGCCAAGGCACAACATAAGCCGCTTAATTCCTTCCCACAAACTAGAATTATTAGCTGTCATACGTGCTAAACAATTTCAAGAAAACCCCAGGAAAAGGGAAGCCCATCTAATGTGGAAGAATTAAACCAAGAGATAGGGAATCAGAGGCTGGGATCTTTTCACCCTATTAAGAGCTGAATACAAATCAATCCCAGGTCATTAATGAACAGGAGCTAAGCCCCAGTGGTTCAGACCCCTGTGCAATGAGCTGGTTGGTAAATCACTTCCACAGTGGACATGAGAGCAAGATGTAATCACCACCGCAAGAGCTGGGGACAATGATGGCCACAGCCTCCACGGAAGGACCAAAGATATGGAAGGGCAATGGAAAAATTACGCTTTCCACCATAGAAGCTTCCCTGAGTGGTTTTGGGCCATAACAGGTTGAAAACTAGGCAAAAGAGGCAGAAACGTTTGACGGGGCAGCCTTCTGACCCAACATCTCCTCCTCCCGTGGGCATGAGTCACTCCGCAGAGTCGAGACGAGTTTCCAGGAGGCACGCGTTAAGGTGCCAACCTGTTCCCTGGTCACATCCGCTCACCAGGTCGCCTGGTGGTGGAGCGAGTCTCCGAGCCTCAGGAGGGCAGTGAAGTCAGCTCCACTAGAGCAAGGACGTTCCCTGGGACGGAATCCTGGGGCGTGCTCCAGGAGGGCCCCCTCCCGTCACTGGAAGTGGGAGCAGGTGGGGGACAGCATGAGGGCAGGGGGCTGCAAAAGGGGCCATGAAGAGCCAAGCCTCTGGACTGGACTGCTTTGGCTCTGCCTTTTATTCCAGAACAGGCACGCAACAGCTGAGGCTGCAGTTTTATTTGGAACTAGGTTTCTTGTAAGCCTCCAAATTGCCAATTTTCTTGATTTTCATGATGACATTTATCAGTTTCATTTGGGAGCACCACCAACACAGACTCAAAATTCACTTAAAAATAATAATCTTAACCCAAAAGATAATAGTGCACGGATTAAGCTTTCTTTAGTATATAATTTGAGACCAAGGGCAATGTATTTGTGATCATACAGTAAAGGTGCTTCTCCGGATTTACTCCATCCAGTAATTCCTACTGCATACTGGTATCATTGAAGGATTTAACTTGGAAAATAAGTAAGGCTTTTGGTGTTTGTTTTAAGCTGAAAAGCCGCACAATATGTTTCTAGTTTCAATAATCTAGGGTAAAAATAACTTAGGAAAAGAGTAATATTTACTATGGTTTTTGGAGATTACTTTTCAAATTTTATTTACTGTTTTCATTGTTTATCTTTCCGACTATTGCCATAAGTGTCCATGTTTTCCATTATACAATTCCTAAATAGAGAAAAGCCGAAACAATTGATGTTAATGTCTACAGTTTCTGAGCAGACAAACCCATCGATATTAGCCTTTCTCTTCTAGAAGGGAGCCGTGCACTGACCTGCGTCCTTCTTTCGCTCGGAGCAGACGGTGCCGGTCACGTGCTCTTTGCTTCTTAGGAGACTTTGTCATCACTGCACATCTAAGGGATGTGCATTGACACCTAATTGTAAATTCCTATCTTACTAGGGCGGAGAAGGGAATGTGGAGAAGAAGGCAGATTATTGTGGCTTTTCTCTATCCATGTTTTATTGTTCCTTGGAAGAAATAAAAGTTGGGATGAGAAAGGAAGAGAAAGAAGGGGAACATGAAGCAGCTCTCCCCACCGCCGGCACCTCAGTCTCAGAACGTCTGGGCCAGGTGCTGCACAGGTGAGGCCCAGCACAGGTGAGGCGCTGCACAGGTGAGGCCCAGCACAGGTGAGGCGCTGCACAGGTGAGGCCCAGGAAGGCTCATTGCTCAATCCTTCCACTTGGCCAGCCCTCGCTCAAGGCTCCTGATACAAAAGTGTCATGCACAGAGCCAAAATCACTCCATTTCCTGGTAACTTGAAAAATTGGCCAATATCACCACCCAAATACATCATCCAATTGTTTTAGGCATCGTTTCTACTCATTTGCATAAAACAGCACAGAGGAAGGTTTTATTCTCCAAACCTTTCCCTGAGTTTATTACATTCTTCTCAGGACTCTGCTCTTTAAAAAGATTAGTGCCTTCTGATGAGTTCTGAAAATGGGAAGGTGCATAACATCAGAGAATAGTGAGGTTGTTTCCAGTGGATCTGAAAAATGAGTTAGTTATTCAGAGGAAGGCTGAACTCCTCAGTGTGGGTGGCAGAACGCCATCCGATCCAAAGTCCCGCCAAAAGAAGTACAAGAACCTTCTCCACCTCATCCTACACAGTTGGCCAACTTCCACTTTGATATCTTTTGTGTGCAATGCAAAGAACGCATGTGTTTGCAGAATGGCCCATTCCTGGCTTTCAACAGCCCCAATTTTTAAGGTTGTGTTAATATCATACAGTTGTCTCCCTCTCTGTATTTTCCTTCATCTGATCATTTCACTGCCTTACTGAAAACCCCTCTAGTGCCTTCAGACTAGATCCAAATGACTCAGCATGGCATTGCAAGAACTTTATCATCTATTTCTCGGTTTTTCACCCAAAGCCACTTTCCTTCTCCTGCTTCAACCATTTACCCAACAACGTATAACCCCAATCATGTGTTGGGCCCTGCGTAGGTGAAAACAGTCCCTTGAACTTTGAACACCTCACCCGAGCTCCTCCCAAGCCTCCTGGGCACTGGCAGCCCCAGGCTCGCAGCCTCTCAAGGATGAGGAATGTTCTCCTTCCTAAAATGCTCCCTCCTCCTTACCACTGCCGTCAGAAATTGCACTTATCAAATGCCACTTCCCGTGGGAACCTTTCTCCAACATCAAAGTCATCTGAGGACCCCCTTTTCTATCCCCACAGCACTCTGCTTCTAGGAAGTGACGGTGGCTGACACCACGTGGCACTAAATGTTTGTTTACTGAGGGATTGCACGTGATGAGAGGAGGAAGAGACAAATCTCCATGGTGGTGCTTGCCACAGTCCTCCTTGTGTCACCGCTGTGCATGGGTGGTGCCCCCATCCTGACGTGAGCTCCTTGTCTACAGGAAACACACTCTGCTCCTCGTACCCTCTATCCTGTGCGCAGAACTGAAGTGATGTTTGTAGGATTTGAATTAATTCATTCAGTAAATACCACTGAATGACCAACACGTATGAAAGACATTGTTGGCCCATGTGTGTTCTCTGTGACACTGTAGACTCATTTGAAGAGAGTTCACAATCAAATAGAAGAGGTAAGATGCTCACAAGTACAAGTAACTTGTCAAACTGACTTTCATTAGCTTGCATTTTAGTTTTCTGTTAAAAGGCATTATTAGAGTTTCTAAATTACATTTTTTATAAAATTCCCAATTTAGCCTTTTTTGGTAAATGACGAAGCTGGTATTTTATTGACTGCTTACTAATTCCTTTGTGTCAGGCCCTGTTCACAGCACTCTACCCACCTTCTCATTTACTCTTTCTAATAATAACCTATGTGGCACATGCTGTTATTATCCCACAGGCCGAAGGGGCTTAAGCAACCTGCCCAAAGAGCCCACGTTCTTAACCACCGCACACGTTGCCTTTTGGCAGAAGGAACACACCTCACCTTAGCAAGAGAGGCTCTCCTGACGCTTAGAACAGAAGTCAGAGCTTTGGGGATTTGGAGCAAGTGCCTTGTTGCTGACTTTCCCAACTACAGTAGACTGTGACAGCATAGTTCACGCTCTCGTATCCGTATCTCCTGTATAATCAGCTGTGAGAGTTCCAGGAAAAGAGGACAACGAAACTAACAACTGGGGAAATCTAGCTAACCTAAGCAAAGATAGAAATTTATTAGAAGGATATGGATACCTTCTGAACGAAAAGAGAAGTTAAAAAAAAAACAGATTTCAGAATCAACAGGAACCAGGGTAGCTCCTGGGCTCCAGGAAGGAGACACAAACTGTGCCTTTTGTTTTTGTTTTCACATCCACCAGTAGGATGGGTGGATTCCTACAGGTCTCCATTTTAGCGCCATTCTACTTAGAATGAGTACATCTGATGGGCCAGGCTTGGGTCAGGAACATATCCTCCTGCTGGACAGGGAGGGTCAAAGCATTCTGATGGACAGTTCCAGCAAGCCTGAATCCACGGCAGGTAGGGTGCTCCCTGAACCGCGGTGCCCACGCAGTTGTGAGAAGAGCGGTGACATGGGGCAGGGTGCCCACGTATAGCCATAGGCCATATCAGGCTTTTCAAGACAACCCTGCTTAGACCTCCTAGAATCCTGACTTGTGTAGGTAAATTCACAGCAAGTAGATCCACAATAGGATGTTAACAAAGTAGGGATGAGGCACAGTCTAACTCTAACCTAAAGAGTACTTATTGCATATATACAGTAACAACACAAAACAATTTTATAAGACAAAATCACCCAATTTATCTTATGTTCCTTTCCTAGCACAGATATAATTACGTTTTCTGAATTCCCCCTTTTTCCATATTATGCACATTTCCTGAGGTTGCTGCATGGTCTTTAGGATTTTTATTTTAATTATTTCATAATATTCTGTATGTTTCCAACACGTAATTTGCTCATTGAATCGCCTATCATTGGATGTTTGGAATAATTCTCAGTTTTGCTCCTATAAATAATTCTATAATTAATATCTTCATGTATACAAATTTTCTTTCTTTGGATTATACCTTTAGAAGTAATGCCAAACAGCATGTGTGTCTCAGTTTGCCAGGCTGCTATGACAAATACTACACAACAGGTTGTCTTAAGCAACAAGAATTTATTGGCTAATGGTTTTGAGGCTAGAATCCAAAATCAAGATATTGGCAAGGCGGGCATCTGTAGCATTCTGGTACTGGCTGCCAGCAATCCTGGGGTTCCATGGCTTTTACCTCTGCCCCTGTTGCGTGGCGAAATCCTCTCCTTTCATCTGCTCTCCCAGTTTCCCACTGACTTCTGGCTTGTGTTTCTCTGACTTCTCACTTCTTGTTGGGCCTCACCTTCACTAAAAATGCCATCTTCCAGAGGCCTTATTTACAATTGGGTCAAACCCACAGGCATGCAGATTAAGGGCGTGTCACGCTGGGGCACATAATTCAGATATACACACTATGAACATTGCAAAAACGGAAATGCATTGCCAGAGTCTTCTAGAAAGAGTGCACAGCCAGGTTGTTTAATGGTTCTACATTCTCCCAACTATATGGCATTACCATCACTTTGCTATTCATGAAGATTCAAAATGCCACTTTGTTTACATTTCATTAACGTATGCCACAATATATGCCATTATGCCAATGTAAGAGGCACCTTGCTCTGAAGCTACCATTTACTGATGTTGTGTTTTTCTAAATTCACCTAGATATTCCCTCCATTCCAGCAAAACCAATTTGCTTGCCTTTCAAAGAACATAATTGTTTGAATGTGACTTTTTCTGAGCCCTCACGATTTTGGGGAATAGAAAATATTACTTATTAGTTCACTTTACTTTTAAAAAATCAATTTTTGATTGACTGAAATTACAAACTCAAAATCCTTAAGATTTAAGCTCACCTTAAAATCTAATTATTATTTTATTTACAAGCCTAATGCATTTTAACAATCTTGTTTAAGAGACTTTAGGGTAAAAGTTTATTCAATTTGTAAACTTCATTAATTAAACACTTTCAAATAATCTTAAATGCATTAATGCATCAAATATATTTTATTTCCATTTAAGTACTGCTGCGTGACAATTTTTCGGAGTACTTAAGAAATCAGAATTTTATAAATCTAACAAATTAAACCTAAAAATATGATGAACCTTATGTTTTCTTAAATCTTCCAATAATCTGAATAGGCTTGATAAGAATTTAACTTAAAAGCACAGGTTTAAATCAATTTTACAATTACTTATTTAAAATTGGCATAATAAATCTGACCTGTTATAGGTCAAAATATTCTTAAACATTATAAGATGATACAGTAACAGCTATGCCAGATTCTTTATTGTAAAATTATTAATCTTTTTAAACACATGTAATTGGTACTCTACCCACTAGGAAGACCTCTGGTGAGCCGAGGTTGCCTCTTCACCGGAGATTTGGCCTGGGAAGCTGCCTGGCAACCCTGATGGGACACACTGAACCCCGCTGGCAGTGTGCAACAGACACCCCACAACTGGAAGAAGTGCTGGTCCTCCCAGCTTCGTTCTCCATGTGGGCCGCATCTCTTTTCATCTCAAGAACTCTGAAACTTCTACGCAGACTGGCTGCTTGATTGTCCTGGGCACTTACTTGGCAACTAACCCCACAGAACCTTGAACCTATCTAAGTTCTGCATTCTTCTTTCCATTGCCATCCTATTGAGCCTGTAGACGTCTTCTGGATACTAAAATGATATCCACCTGAATTCTTGATATCTTCCATGGTTTTGTCTGACAACTTGGTCACAATTTCCAAGTTCATTCTGCAGAATGAACTTTTGAGCTTTCATTTATGTCCATTTTCTCCCCTTTGGAATTCATTTCCTTCTCTCTTCTACCAGCAGTCCTTTGAGACCAAATCTTTGAGAAGTTTGGCCTGATTAATGATGATTGGGTCACTGCATGATTTTTTGCTGCACTGTCACATTGCTAGGCTCATTGACTACTTTGACTTTGTTAATGAGAATGGTTTGTAGCCAAAGCATCTAGAAGAATATGGCATGTAAAAAGTTGCAGAGATTTCCCAAGGACTAAAATTAAAATTTTGTCATTATTCTAGCACTTTATAAGATCCAAGATTTCCAGGTATTTGATGGATGTAGGAAGATTTTAATGACCACATAACAACAACAATTGCCATCAATTGAGCATTTCCTCTATACCATCTAATTAATATTCATTGAATATTCATGATATGTGTCAGGGACTTTGTAAAGTATTTTATATACCTTATCTCATTTAATCTGATCAATAGAGAACCCGTGGAGTAACAGGTTTCATAGACTTTGTCAAGGCCAGAAAAGGAGAAGGTTTAAAGACAGAAACATCCGGATGTAAGCGCGGAGTGCGGCATCTAAGGGATACTTAAACGCTGGTAAATGGTCTCGTGGCCGGATTGTGGGCATTTCGTGTGTTAGCAGCAAGCGTTACAGCAGCCACTGTAGCCATGAGAAGCTTCACAGTCCACGTTTCAGGCCCTACAAGGGCTGAAGGAGGACCCAGCCTGTGCTTCTAGCTACGTCCTACCTCATCGCTTCCCCCAGTCGTCCGGCTGGGCAGCCAGAGGGACAGGAAAGGCGGGGCCTGAGGAAGCCTGTGTAAACCCACCCTCGGCCGCCCTGTCCTGGCCGTCCTCCCACCACCCTGACTGCTGAGGCATCACCTCCACACCTTCCATTGGTACCTCAGCCCGTATCCAGAGACAAGGAAAGCCATCACGTGTAGGTGACTGACTCTAGTCCTCTGTGCATGCCCTGTCTTTACAAGCCTTTTCAAGCCTACCAGGTCTGGGAGTGGCAGAAGAGAGAGGGTGGCCTGAGAGCCCGAGGGGTCGGGATCGCTGTCTTCTCCGGAGGCAGGTGAGCTCTCAGGCTCCCCAGGCCGTAATGTGACTCCCAGGTGGGCTTTGATAACAAGGGTGTGCCATCTGGAAGCTTCCTAGTTTAACTAGTTATTCTTGGTAAGTGCTAAGCTCTTATTCACTATTTAAATTTTCTTTCTTTTTTTTTTTTTTTTGCCACCCTCCCTCTATATTTTGGTTTCCCAGGGTAATTCCCCCATCCTCCTTATTTTTCTGGGGAAACCCTGGCTTGCCTACTATTCTGAGCGGGAAAGCCCCCCAGGAAAATCTCAGAAATGCTTTATTTAGCACTCTGCTTCTCTATGTTTTCCATAGAGCCTCAACACCAGGGTTAAGTGCACACCCCAGGATCCCAAAGCAGTTCACACTAGCAGTTTTGTTCTATGCCTAAAAATTTCATACCAAGTTTGCCTCTTTTCCTTACTATATAGATGCCTTGTTTTTATATAACAAACGGTTTAGTAACTGCTGAGTAAAATGGCTCTCCAGGAAGATGAGTCGAGCTTATCGCGGGTCTTCACAGACCCCTCTTCACACTGCCTCTTGCACAGAGTAAGGAAAGTAGCTTTATGAGCGTAGATGCTGTCGAAGAGGAGACCCTGGTCGGGTGGTGGCAGTGGACAGGAAGCAGGTAAGTGCAGAGACAATGAAGGCGTCTGACAAGGCCCGCGGCTGAGAAGCTTGGCTGGGAAATGCCTGGACGGCTTCCTCACCCCACACGGCACTCCACAGCTGTTCAGGCCCTGAGAGCCACACCCAGGGCCCAGAAAAAGGGAGATAAAGGGAATACCCTACGTGCACCGGATCCTGCAAACGCCAATCCTGAATCCTCTGAAAGAACCAGGCTTTCCGAGCACGAGTGGTGGTGTCTCAAAGCCCAGCCCTCCCCGTCAGAAGCTGGGCAAGCATCGGGCTTGCTACTTCAGTTTGTTCATTGGCACCTCATGGGACTCTTCTAAAGACTAATTGCAGCTAAGCACATACTAGGTGCACAAGTAGGCGCTTTTAAAACGATGAAGAATTTGTAAGTTTATGAAATGTACAATGATATTTGAAGAAAATTAAG